>ML785751.1:308349-358333 GCA_009831015.1 Picea engelmannii
CCCCCCATGATGTTCACTCATTTCATGGGGACGAATCTGTCCTCTCTTCCTAATGGTATGAAGAATTATGACACCAAGTTCATGCCTTGGGTCTCTAATCATTTTTCTATTGATATGCCAAACGTACCTTCACCCTTTCCATCCTCTCCCTGGCCCACTTATATGAATCCTAGTTTTGGATCTGGGGGCACCATGGCCCCACCGTCTACGTTTTCCTTTGATAGGAGTCATGTCCCTCAACCAACTCTCACTATGGGAGTTTGGAACCTCCCCTCTTACAAATCTAGTCCTAGCCATGTTTTTTCAGGAGCCCATACTCAAATGGGTGGTTATTCTACTTCCTACGAACACTTTTCCCATGGAGGGTCCACATATATCCTATCATATTTCATATGGAGGGAATTGATTTTATGGTTCAGGCTACCCTCTTCACGGAACCCCTTCACATGGGGGAAACATATATCCTAAATTGAATAATCCTTATCATACTTTTGTCTCTTTGCAGACATTTTCTTCAGTGATGATTCCCGTAAAAACCTCTATAGATCAATTAGGTGGAGGATACTACCTTTCTGTGCAAGGACAGGGTGTAAACCAGGACCCTTCCTGGCCTGCAATGTCTGAAAACTGGTCTTTCTTGGGACCTTGGTCTCAAATGCCACAACTCACCACTGTCGCTAGTCCAGTCATTGCCAGTCATACTGGAGCCCCATCACCGACCACTACTAGTCATGTTGGAGATTGGTCGATGACCTCTCCAAGTCATGTTGAAGACCCACAACCAGCCACTGCTAGTCATGATGGGGGCATCACTCTAGTCATCGTGAGTCATATCAATATCACATCTCTAACCTATGTACATCATGTGGGAGATGAACTTCCAGCCTCTGCCATTCACACTGAGAACATGTCACCAGCCATTGTAAATGACATTGGGGGAATTCATGTGATTCAGAAGCCTAGACGTGTCAGACTTAGGGAAGATTCCTTTGCAGGACTTGGGAAGGAAATCACCTTACTCGTTTGTGTCCTGCCACTGTCGAGATATCGGAGGCGTGGTTCTCATCTGGGGGCCCTTCGGGTTCTGAGGCATCTATGGTTTCCCCACACTTTGTTTCTCCTTTGATTGACACAGCAGTCATGTCGATGCAATCCTGGCCTGACCAAACCCCCATTTTTTAGGGCGATGCATCTCATGCCCTTGTTATCACGCATCATATTCAACCAACGGTTGAAGAAGTGTTTGTACTGATGTAATCTCCGATCAATGCAACTCTTCTTTTTTAGGGCGATGTGTGTCCTGGCCTTGTTATCATGCATCCTATTCAACCAATGGTTGAAGAATTGGTCGCACCGGTGCAATCGCCGCTCAATCCAACCCTTCCCTTGGAGGGTGATGCATCCTTCACCCATGTCATTAGCATTTCTAGTACTGCACCTTCTGAACAAGAGAGAATTTTACTCTCCTCGATTACTCTCCCTTCAAGTCTTGTTGAAGTTCCCTTTGATTGGGATGGTCTTATGGGATATCTAATGCCTCCTCTTATGTACTTTCAAGTAAGAGACATTATTTGTTATATCATAAAGAAGGTAACCTCCATTATCACTTTATCCCCCTCGACTTTGAGAGCTTTGGGTTTTCCCAAGCTTGAGTCAGCTATTCGTAAGATGCTGACATTTCACAGAAGTCCAACACGGGAGCCTTGGCCTCCCCCATGACATGCCACCTAGAAACCTCTCAACGAGTCTAATTTAAGCTCTTTTTCGACTCATCTAAAAGACAAAAAATATTGTCGAGTGAATTTATCCCTCTCACACTCGTTAATTGAACTTGAAAGGTTGTGAGTCTTGGTTAAGCTCTTTTCTAACTCGTTTTCAAAAAGTGAAAATATTGTCAAGCGAACTTGTCTCTTTCACACTTGTAAATTGGATTTGAAAGGACATTTATTTGGTACAAGTTTATCCCTTTTTCAAATTGTTGAGTACTCAACACACCCTAAAAATTTTGCGACTATTTCCTTTTGGGTACCACCCTATCATTTAATTTTGACCATTTTCGCCTCTGCTTGAAAATGGTCCTTCGCTTCTCTTATATGTTTCACATTTTAATTATTTAAAAGTTCACTTGAACATACAGTGAAGAATCATCTTAACTCTAAAATACTTAACAACTACTTGAGGAATCGACGACCATTTTTTTTTCCCGACTCACAAGAGAATTTCAGCATCTGCGAAAGATGATGGTGCCGAAAACCATTTGGAGAGTCAAAGTAGCCAAGTACCGACCCTCATCGATATCAACTGATGAAATGATTATTTCCTATGAATAAACCTCGGGAAGGATTTTGCCTAAGACTGATTCATTCAGTTTTGGGTAGAAACACGTGATAGTAAGTGTCGTGCAAAGGGAAGAGTGACATCGCCGACCTTCGAACCCCGATACGTTGACATGAGAGAAGTCTCGAGTAAGATGCTTACCTACCAACAGAGGTTTTTTTTTATATAATTAATTATTTTTATGGCCCAGGGTTTATAACGTCACATGAACATCAATTAAAATCGGACATCTCACAAGAAAAAACTGGTTAACAAAACCTCGATACAACAATAACGATTACGGGATTTAATAATGTGTACGAACTAATAATTTGTGATAAGGAACACGGATTAACTGCCCATAAGAAAGCTTAATACATTCAAAATACTTCTGATATTTAATATTAAGGGTTCCCACCGAATTCAGATTACATACAACTAAGCCACGCCGCGACCAACCGGCCCTAGTAGTCGCAAAACCAAGAATACCTTTACAATGAAAGAACAAAAAAGGGAAATTTTGTCCAGAGCGACACCCAAGATGACGTAAGGCTTAGGATCACCCATCAGGTCTTTCTCACATATGAACTTTTCCCCAGGTCATTGCTGGCACCTAGCACTGTGTCCCTCTCTTCCGCCGCAAGCTGCGCCTCGCGTAGTTGCACAATTTTATCCTAGGCTTCCAGGAGTCACCTCTGAAGCCAAGTCATGCTTCCTGTGCGACCCTGCGACGATGTTATCCCCTGGTATTTTGCCGCCAACTGATGTCATAGCTCTTTGTTTTCTTGGTAGAGCTCAGCTATCGCAAGTTTAGCCTGCTCTAACTGTTGAACGGGACTCTTGACGCAAGGACCCGGTGCTCTTCCCCTTCCCTTTCGGCTCTCGTCTCCTCTGTCAATAATCCCAAGTGGCTCCGACAAGTGAGGAAGTTCCACAACCTCCTCAACAGTTGTACATGCGCTTAGCTCAGTTGAAAGGCGAGTCTCCTCCCTTTTGGTCATATCCTTTCTAGGCCTCCCTTTTCTCCACGGTTTCGGCTCTTGAGAAGGCACGTTTACAAGTGTACCTTCCTCACACACACCCTTTTCAACTTCAATCTCTATTGAGGACACCAACACCATTTCTCAGCCAAAATCTCCACCTCCTATTGGGCTTTCAAAAATATCGGAAGATGACCCAAAGGAATCTCGGGCATGTTGGGGTTCACACCTAGCACTATGACTACCCCGTGGACCCCATCCCATGTCGAGAGGAGATCCCATTATGCAGTAGTGTAGCAACCCGCTCGTCCGCGGGTGACAGAGGATGCCCACGCAGAACTTCACCAAGATAAATTTTCCAGACCAAAATTCCAGAGAGTATAAGCTCGGTTTAAGGGTAAGATTTCCCATAGAACTCCTAGAATTTATAGAAAAGATGGAGCGAAACATAGCATGTATGTACCGCGCTCATGCATTGTGACATGGTGTTTAAGGACTCAACGCACCACATTTTTTTCATGGATGAAATCCAGAGCATGTAAACATCGTCGATCGAAGTTACAGAGAACGTCTGGTACATTCCTTTTGATCTTTTTCCAAGCCCCCCGCTATTTAACGAATGATGTTTTACACGCTTGGTAATACGGATTCTGGAGGCATTTAAAGGATTTCCTTTTATGGCGTCTGACCTGCTGGGTAGTATGCATGCACACACTCACCTTCGACGTCTCTTTTCAACACCAAAGGTCAAAAATCACTGTGACAATTTAAGTCGTTCACAAATCCCGTACTTGATTTGCCACTTCATGGTACGCTAACATAATTCATCTTAATCAAAAGGAGTGGCAGATTTGTCTAAGTCATCACAAGTCATTCTAAGGAGCGACGAAGATCAAGTAAGTATTAAATGATCAAGATTAGCGCGCTACATAGGTACGTATTAGTCTTATTAGATTTATTTATGTCTTATCATAAGTTGCTCAGATCATTAAATGTTTTTTGTCTTGATTGCAAGAAAGAATACTCCCCAATTAGCCGAACAAAGCTTATCCAGTGACCTCGTCGAAGGACTCAAAAGGAACTTCGTAGCTAGATCATCCGTGCAATGAAGGATTCTGGTTTCTTTGAAAGTAGCGCTCCCGATCAGTTTATCGACTCAAGCAACATGTTCGAGATACACACCAAACGAAACTTGCTATAGGACGATGAATGACCAAAATCATTGATGTGATGCCAAGGCAAGTGCAACAATTCGCAAGTCACCCAATCCAAGCTCGAGCTCCACTGCAACTGTTGAACTCCAGTTTGGTAAAATACCAAGCACATGCAGTAGACATCAGAGGAGCATATGTTGCCCCTATGGAACAACACAGGCTCCCATGGGCTCAAACCTGTGAAAAATTGTTTATCAGCTGGTCTGAATATGAAAGAAGCCACCCTTTTCAAGAGGCATCTCAGGTGGACCGTTGAAAGAAACTATTGGATGACCACTCTACATGGCAATTTTTGTTTGTCCTAAATTGTATTTATCCATTAATTACTTTTGAATTTTAGATTATAAATAGAGACATCGATCGATGAGTAAAGGGTCGATGGTTGTTGTAAGAAATCCCCCTTTTTTGGCTATTGATAATTATTTTGAGACTGTTGTGAATTGAGAAGTCCTTCTGGACCAAAGACAATCTATTTTCATCATATGTATGTGATTGGAGTTGGAGAAGAATTACTTCCTTTCCTGTTCCATGAATGATGCAGTGAATGAGTAAGAGCAATTAATTATGTTGTCAAGTTATCTGGCGCAATGTCTTGATGTTCTTTGCTTTAATGATGAGGATAAATTGTTGTGTTGTTATGTGATGGATGTTAGGGTAGATGAATTATTTTGCTTACCATGATCTTGATTACTTATGTGTTTTCCTCTGTTAAATTAGTTTTTTTTCTCAGACAGTAATTAGATGCTCATTTGGTTAATGCATTAGTACTAATCCCTGCGGCATAGAATCATTGTCTGCATGTTTGAGCAACGGGTTATCCAAAGCTTGACCTCTTCCCTCTAGTTAAAACCTTTGTCTTGTTATTTGTCAAGTTGGTTTATACTGGCTTGCCTTTCTCATATCATCCCCACCCAAGAGAAATATGGAAAAGGAACTGTCCTAACTGAAGGAAGAGCCTTCACCAGAAAACATAAAGCCCATAGATAATTTGGCCAGATTGCAAGATCTAGAGAACCATTCCACTCCAAATGCTACAGAGTCTAATTGGGCCTTGGTGGCGGTTTTGGTTCCTGCTATTGAATCAGGGGATTTAGGCCTCATCAACAGAACTGGCGCTAGAAGGAGGGCCACAATGAATGGTTGAGTATATAAGTTATATGATATTTCAAACAACCTACAAATTCATAACAACCCACATGCATGGCTAGTGATCCGACAAACAGCCAATGGTTACCAAGTACTCCCAAAGTGGATAAATCACCCAATTCCGAGGAAGGACCTCTTCACCCTGAAATACCTTACGCCCTCCCTCACGAGGAAGTGAATCAATTCAGAAGAATTACCAGAGCCTATGCCCAACAAATCGACACATTTCCCTTCACCCCCATCCTTCCCCAAAGAAAAGAATAAAGAATATTAGCAGTCAACACTCCCGATGAAGTTTTCGTACACTATGTTGAAGACTTAATAGATTTAGCGATTACCTAAATCCAAGAGCCTCTTTATCTAATACCCAAGACACCAGTCAGCGACATCTCCGAACATAATGACTTTTTGGAAGAAGAAGAGTTTGATTCTGACTCCGAAGATATGGAAGGGAACAACAATCATGGGGAGGAAAGAGAAGTTCCACTTCAAGACAACCAACCTTGGTTAGCTGGAAACGTTGTGGTCGTCCCGAGACGAGTACATAATCTTCCCTGGCACCTGGAAAAGTTGCTTCCCAAGTATGATCCTGAAACTTCAGGTTTGCCTGAAGATCACATCAAGAAATTCATACTCGCTATCAAACTTATGAACGTCCAATATGAAGACGTAGCATGCAGAATTTTCCCATACACATTTGAAAATTCGGCTTCCACATGGTATTTTAATTTGCTAGTAGAATCCATAACCAGCTGGACTAAATTCCAAAAGGATTTTTTTGACAAATTTGTGGAAGAATCTACTACGGGAGCCCTGATGGTTGAGTTGTTCACAACCACCATGACCCCAAAAGAAAGGGTCAAAGATTTCAATCAAAGATTCACGACCATCCTAAACAAATTCCAGCCCGCAACGAAACCAACTCAAGAATTGCAAATCGAGGTTTATGCCAACGCGCTCCTGGCTTCTATTTCCATGTTTGTTAAAAGAGCTGCCAAACAAACCCTTGCGGAAAATTGAAGAAGCCAATACGATAGAATTCCAGATGAAAGGATGTAAAGAAGGCCAGGCTTACCTAGTGAGGAAAGAAAGCCAACCTCCCCCTAGAAGAGGACTCCTTCTAACCAGACCATCAAGGAAGCCGGCTGAACAAAATCTTCACAAAGGTAATGGAGATATACAAGATTTGCAGCGCGTGGTCAAGAAACTATCGAATGATATTATAGACATGAAAAGGAGCACAGGGGAAGGAAACCAAGGCCAAAGACCCTATAAGCCTTTCTTTAAAAGGAATCAGCCTTTCAAAGCAATTGAACCTCCCCCAGCCAACTTAAACATTGACCTAGGGAATGTCTCATATGATTCTTTCTGTGCTTATCACCAAGAGAACCACTCGGAGAGAGAATTCCCTCAATGGGTCCATGCCATGAATTTGATGGCCAATTGTTTTTTGGACGAAGTTTCCCTGACCGAACAGTCAAGAAGTTTGGCCATGAATAGTGTCAACTAGGAAGAAGCTGACCCATCTTGAGACACAACCATGCTGATATGGGATCCCGACGTGATCACATCCTAGGGTGACGTGTTTGAGTCTCGGGAACAACCCGCAGAGGTATCGGCAGTACAGACATGTAGCAAGGGCCAACCCGGCTCAAAAGATGTTGACGCCCCCCGGGCCTCGCAAAGTAAGTTAACTCCTGACCGCCTAAAGATGTCTTTCGCCCTCGGTAGAAGGCCTATAAGCATCCACACCCAAGATTCCCCTAAACTAGAGTATAACCTAGTCGAAGATTTGAAGAAGCTGAAAGCTAATATATCAGTTATGGACGTATGTAGAATTCCTCAACAGAAGGAATTCCTATTGCAAGCTCTAAATTTGGTAGGAAACCTTACCAATGACAATATTCATAATAGGACTCTTCCCCCGACAGATTTAGCAAACAAGCAAACCGTGAACACCTGCTTGGAAGGTAGGAAAGAAAGGCCTTTTGTGCCGCCCTTCCTTTTGACGTTTGAAGTCTTCAATAGGAATCTTCACAATTGTCTGGTCGATTTGGGGGTGTCCTCTAATGTCATTCCCTTGGCCATATGTAATAAATTAGGTGATGACCTTCTCAAAAGTGATAAACATGTCATACAACTAGACAGAACCCAGGGCAAGGTCATGGGAGAGCTCAAAGACGTGATGATCATGATAGCGATGCATCCTAATTTCATGTAGGTCATTGACATCATTGTGGTGGACATCCCTGAGGCGTATGGACTATTGTTGAGCCAAGATTGGTCTGAAAAGCTGAATGGATATTTCAGTACCGACTGGGTGCACCTTTGGTTGCCTCTTAAGGGATACAAGAACATGATCAGAATCGATAGAGAAATATATTTGAAACATACAGTCATTGATCTGGAAACCCCAAACGAACCAGCCTCTACCGACTTCCCCATATTGAGAAACTATTCTTGTGATTCTCACTTTGGAAACTTTGCTCCTCTCCTGTCCAATGTTTCGCTTACTCAAAACTCCAAAATGATCTTTCGAGAAGAATCCCTGACGCCGATAGGAGATTCTCTCTTCTGTCAAAGCCCTGCGCTAGGAGTTCTGGAGGAAGAGGTTAGAGAACAGAACACGGGCAAGGGGAGAGAAAGGAGAAATTATCATTCGCAAATTTGGACCCTTTATTTTGATGGGTCTAAATCACAAGAAGGGTCATGATCCGGGTGCATACTCATAGATCAGAGGGGTAAACGTCATTTCCTATCCTGTAGGCTAGAATTCAAATGTACCAACAATACCGTCGAGTACGAAGCTCTAGTACAAGGGTTAAAGAAAGCCATAGATTTGGGTATCAAGGAATTGAAGGTTTTTGTGGATTCGTAGATCATTGTTAAACAAGTAAGGAATATTATTCATTGTAATTCACCTCATCTTAAGAACTACCAGCAAGAGGTGCATAGGCTAACGGAGCGCTTTGACGCTTTCAATATCACCGCGATCCCAAGAGCAAAAAACGTTCTTGTTGACTCCTTGGCCACAGCCGCTTCCCGACTATTGCCTTTAGAAGATTATGAATCCTCCCGATTTACTGTGGAGATGCTCTATAGACCGTCGGTGCTGAACAATATTTCCAATTGGAAAGTCTTTGAAGGAGATGAGAAAATCATAAACTTCTTGACCAACCAAGACAATTTCAAAGTCTTGGCCATATATAATGAAGCATTCTGAGAGCAGACAACTGAGACTAATCCCCGGACAGGAAAAGATGTTGGAAAATTGAAAGCCCACACAATCCCCAAGGGGATAACTAATCTAGAAAGTTTGTTTGATCTAAAGGATCATTTTAAAGAACCCAAAAATGCGAAGACTGGTAGCTCTTGACCCCTCCATGAAACTGTGAATCTTGGTTCTCCAGAGAACCCGAAGAATGTAAATCTCAGCAAAACTATATCTAAGGAAGAGAGGAAGGCCTACCTCAGATTATTCAGGCAATACCAGGATGTTTTCCCATGGTCCTACAAGGATTTAAAAACGTATGACACCCGCATCATTCAACACACTATCCCATTAAAACCTAAAATGAAGCCTTTCCAACAGAAGCTTCGAAAGTACCATCCATCCCTGGAACCTCTCATGTATCAAGAGTTGAGGAAACTTTTAGATGCGAAGATAATTTTCCAAGTTAGGCATTCCGCCTGGGTAGAAAATCTTGTTCCAGTGAGGAAGAAGTCAAGAGAAATACAACTATGTGTAGAGTTTCGGAACCTCAACAGAGCTTTTGAAAAGGACAATTATCCTGTCTCGCCAATGGAACAACTCCTATATACCGTGTCGGGCTCAGAGATTTTCTCCTTGCTAGACAGTTTTTCAGGATACAACCAAGTGTTGGTTTCGGAAGAAGACGGATTAAAAACTACCTTCCGAACCAAATGGGGAACCTTCACTTATAAGCGCATGCCCTTCGGCTTAATTAACGCAGGAGTAACCTTTCAAAGGGCCATGGACGTGGATTTCTGGGGACTCATCAATAAGTGTGTGGTAGTTTATTTAGATGATGTAACGGTGTATTCGAGGAATAGAAAAGAACACATGCAACACTTAACTCGGATTTTCGAGAGATGCAAGAAGTACGGTATATCGTTGAACCCTAAGAAAACTATCTTCGGTGTCGAGGAAGGAAAGTTGTTAGGTCATATTATATCCCAAGTAGGGATTCACATAGACCCCGAAATGATTAAGGCCATAGTTCAACTCTCGCTTCCCCATAACAAGAAGGCCATGCAGTCCTTTTTCAGGTAAATCAATTTCATGAGGAAGTTCACTCCCGACTTCGTTGAAATCATCAAGCCCTTGCAAAAGATGATTCGCAAGAATTCTGAATTCAAGAGGGATGATGAACGGAAAGAGACTTTCAACAAAATCAAACCGCCATCTCTCGATCCCCGATGCTATGAAGTCTCGATTTCAATAGGGATTTTAACCTGTATACTTTCACCTCCGACCATTTGCTCGTCGCGGTTTTGACCCAGAAAGATGATGACAACAACGAGGCCCCAGTTTCTTTTATGAGTAATAATATTCAAGGAGCCGAGCTTAATTATCCTGCCATAGATAAACAGGCCTACGCAGTCTACAAGGCAGTAAAAAAATTCAAATCCTCATTCTAAAAAATCACACTAAGGTGATTGTGCCACACCCTACAGTCCGATCCATATTCACTCAAAAAGAAATGGGGGAAAGGAGAGGGAACTGGATGGCAGTAGTCCAGGAATTTGATTTAGACATAAAACCTGCCAAACTAGTAAAAGGACAAGGTCTGTGTAAGCTCGCAGTCAAAGCCCAAGATCAAGCAAATGAAGATTCTGGGTGGGAAAACGAAATGGCACTATGTTGCAACGAAGTGGCATACATCTCCCCAACACGAGACTCTTGGTACAAGGATTTTACATATCTTTTGCATCACGGGGCTTGTCCCTGAGAACCTCAACCCTAAGGAAAGGAGAGAATTAAGATTGAAATCTGCACAGTATCGTCTTATAAATTCGATACTCTTCCGGATCAACCATGATGGGGTATTATTGAGATGTCTCAAACAAGTAGACACCGACAAGGTGCTGACATAACTCCATAATAGCCCCGTCGGAGGACACTTTGCAGGGAACACCACCGCTCATAAAATTTTGAGAGCCAACTATTATTGGCCCACTTTGTTCAAAGATGCTCATACCTATGCTAGGAATTGTAAGACTTGCCAAATGAGCTCTGGCAAGGAAAAAAGGGTAGCAATCCCACTTGAGCCTGTAACGGTCTCTAGACCTTTTGAGCAGTGGGGGTTGGATATCATAGACATATATCTTCAAATTGATTTTTAGACTGGTTTTACTAGGCCTTGTTCATGACTATGACATCCTTTGTCATGTAACCACATTTGTATTTGCCTATTCATGGCCATGGACAGATTTTTGGTATATTTTCACATGAATCTATAGTGTAATTCAAATTGGCAGCCATGTATGCAAAGTTAGTACAGATTGTAATGAGCAACTAGTTCGTCCAACTGGGTCCCCATTACTCCACTTCTGGGTCTTATGATGTATTTCATCCATCGCAGATACTCCTCTGACCTCACGCATTAGGGAACATCTGTTATAGAAAGAGTTTCCTCACCCCATGCAATCTTGCACAGAGGGCCTTTTTCCATTTCCCTATGCATACTTGAAGTCCCTTTTTTTCGAATCCCAGAGCTAAAAACATGATTTTTCCACATATACGCGCCCTGCCTATATTACAGCATGTGTATACGCAGGTTGCACCACTACAGACCGTGTACATCATGAGTGGAGAAATCCATTGTATAATCAGTAATATCATGATGCTCCACTTACACCAGAGTTAAGCACGAAGTCGGTTGAAGGAATATCCCCCCGATACCTTCTTAGCGTCAGATATATTTATGGGGATCTATTCGTATCTGGGGATCTTGCTAGTGCCCTTTCCTCCATGAGAGGTGGTGCTTTCAAGGATTCGGGCTTTTCTACCCTTCCCATACGATGGACTTGACTTATGACTGTTTTCCTATGCATCGGTTATATCGTGGTTGATTAGTTGCTTGACTTAGGTGCAACATAGGTTACTTGCAAGGGTTATTCTGCAGGTACCCTTGGTCAAATAAGGGTCAGACAACACATAGCCTTTATGGAGGATTACCTCTCCGGAGGGATCTGACCGACTGGCTGTTCAGCCCATGAGAGCCCATATAACTGATTATGTTTCCTCCAATATTTAGCAGCGAAGTCTTGGGCCCCTGTTGGGTGAGGCATACCTACTTTAAAGAGGGAGGTCCCTTTCAACCACTTTATTATGTTTGTGTGCATATTGGTCGTTTAATTATTCTTTGGTGTCCTCTTTGATTATTAGTAGACCTTTGAGATTTGATATTGTGCCTTGAGTTGACATTATCATGGATAGTGGAGTTCCTATGACTCCCTCCTTTACCACTATCCCCCCCCCCCCCATGATGTTCACTCATTTCATTGGGATGAGTATGTCCCCTCTTCCTAATGGTATGCAGAATTATGACACTGAGTCTGTGCCTTGGGTCTCTAATCATTTTTTTATTGATATGCCAAATGTACCTTCACCCTTTCCATCCTCTCCCTGGCCCACTTATATGAATCTAGTTTTGGATCCGGGGGCACCATGGCCCCACCGTCTACGTCTTCATTTGATAGGATTCATGTCCCTCAACCAACTCTCACTGTGGGAGGTTGGAACCTCCCCTCTTACGAATCTAGTCCTAGCCATGTTTTTTCAGGAGCCCATACTCAAATGGGCGGTTATTCTACTTATTACACCCCATCTATGTATCCTTCGTCTACCATGCCAGTTCCTACAAACACTTTTCCCATGGCGGGTCCACATATCTCCTCTCATATTTCATACGGAGAGAATCAAACTTACAATTCAGGCTACCCTCTTCATGAAACCCCTTCACATGGGGGCAACATATATCTCACTTGAATAATTTGTATCACACTTTTGTCTCTTTGTAGACATCTGCTTTAGTGATGATGCCCGTACAAACCTCTATAGATCAATTAGGTGGAGGATACTACCTTTTCGGGCAGGGACAGGATGTAAACCAGGACCCTTCCTAGCCTGCAATGTCTCAAAACTAGTCTTTCTCGGGACCTTGGTCTCAAATTCCACAACTCACCACCATCGCTAGTCCAATCACTATCAGTCATACTGGAGCCCCATCACCAACCACTGCTTGTCAGATTGGATATTGGTCGACGACCTCTGCAAGTCATGTTGAAGACCCGCAACCAGTCATTGCTAGTCATGTTGGGGGCATCACTCTAGTCGTCATGAGTCATATCGATATCACATCTCCAACCTCTATACATCATGTGGGAGGTGAACTTCCAATCTCTGCCAGTTACGCTGAGAACATGTCACCATCCATTGTAATTGACACTGGGGGCATTCATGCGATTGAGAAGCCTGGATGTGTCAAACATAAGGCCGGATTCCTTTCCATGACTTGCAAAGGAAATCACCTTACTTGTTTGTGTCCTGCTACTATCGGGATACCGTAGGCGTGGTTCTCACCTAGGGGCCCTTCGGGTTCTTAGGTGTCTTTGGTTAATCCACACTCTATTTCTCCTTCGATTGACATGAAAGTCATGCTAATGCAATCCTCATATGACCACAACCCCATTTTTTAGGGTGATGCATCTCTTGGCCTTGTTATCACGCATCCTATTCAACCAATGGTTGAAGAAGTGGTTGTACCAATGCAATCTTTGGTCAATCCAAGTCTTCTTTTTTAGGGTGATGTGTCTCTTGGTCTTGTTGTCATGCATTCTATTCAACCAATGGTTGAAGAAGTGGTCGCACCGGTGTAATCTCCGGTCAATCCAACCCTTCCCTTGGAGGGTGATGTGTCCTTCACCCATGTCATTAGCATTTCTAGTACTGCACCTTCTAAACAATAGAGAATTTTACTCTCCCCGAGTACTCTCCCTTCAAGTCTTGGAGAAGTTCCCTTTGATTGGGATGGTCTTGCGGGCTATCCAATGCCTCCTCTTATGTCCTTTCAAGTAAGAGACATTATCCGATATATCACATAGAAGGTAACCTCCACTAGCACTTTATCCTCTTCGACTTGGAGAGCTTTGGGTTTTCCCAAGCTTGTGTCAGCTATTCATAACATGTTGACCTTTCACAGAAGTCCGGCACAGGAGCCTTGGCCTCCCCATGACATGCCACCTAGAAACCTCTCAACAAGTTTGATTTAAGATATTTTCTCACTCATCTAAAAAATGAAAAGATTGTCGAGTGAATTTGTCCCTTTCACACTCATTAATTGGACTTGAAAGGTCATGAGTCTTGGTTAAGCTCTTTTCCGAATCGTTTTCAAAAAGCGAAAGAATTTATGAGTGAACTTGTCTCTTTCACACTCATAAACTGGATTTGAAAGGATGTCTATTTGGTACAAGTTTATCCCTTTTTCAAACCAAGTAGACTAAGATTATGAAAATGAACATTTTTTAGTGTTAAGTTGTGATTGCATCTCATGCCCTTGCTTGCAGTATTGATCCTATTGCTAGTTCTCGCTTTGTGTTATAAATTATTTGCCTCGACATTTTTTCATCCTCAACCAAGCAGAGCCTTGTTTATATCCTTCGCATCTTGATGGCCTATACCAAGGAGGGAACTTTCCCCAGAGTATCCATCTCTCGCATGCACGTCCTTACATTGAGCATAGGTATGTTCCACTGTTGGAACTAGTTTTGCTTACTTGCGACACTTGTTCCCTCCTATGTATAATCGTATTCATTTTAGTATAAAAAAACTAAAAAGACTGGCGGGAAGGGAGTATTATCTTATATTGGCAGCAGTCATGTCGCCTTTGAACAGAGCACAAAATTTTTGAGTCCACTTGTCGTCATAATTTTGGATTTAGCATGGCTTTGGGAAGATGAGCTTGTTAAAGAGACTTTACTCCCCCGACTGGTTACTCTTCCAGTCCCTATGGATAATTTGATTGATGCCTCCTGCATCTCATGGTTTCATCATTGAGTATATGTTGCCTGAGTCTTCCATATGTCTCATGCTCTTATTTAAAGGATGTTTATCAACTTGTGTCGGCTATTCCTCAGAACTCTTAACTTTACATCTCAGCCATACCCTCATTTTTTTTTCAAAATCACATGAAGTTGTAGTCATATTTGCGCACCCTGGTCCTACTTTCCCCATTGGTAGGTAAACTTGAACCCAACAATCGACATTTCATCATTCACTTATGTTCGACGACAAGACATCTATTCACACATTGGGATTCGTGCAGTGTCTTGGATGCCATTAGCCTTATTGGTGGTTTCTTCACCTTTGTCAGCAATTTTCCTCATTGGTTTTTATTCGGAGGGTATTTTTCGTGTACCGCTTGCAACTAGCACACACAAAAGACGCACCGGGTTGTTGGTTTGTGAACATGTTCTTCGTTCGATTTCCTCCAAATCATTAAGCTCTTGCGTTGTACCTTGTTTTGAACGATGAGAGATGCCTTAATGCTCTCCTTTCAGTGGGTCTCCTTCCATCGACTTCAGCACATCTATTCTGGAGACTAGATCTAGAGTCCTACAAGTACCTAGAGGCTTGCAATCATTAGTGGCAGGATCTCTCACCATCGACAGTTGGGAATACATCAATATCTCCTGATCGTTGGATTCTTCAAGTGTTCGACCCCGAATCCTTTATTCACACTTGTAAGAATGTGTGACCTGATATCTACTTTCATCATTAGTAGGTTGTCTTGTGTTTGTTAACGGTATACCTCAATGACCGATAATCAAACGAAGTCTCATTGTGTTCGACCTCAACTCCTTTATTCACATGATGTGGACTTGCACCTTTGGCGGATTGTGTAGAAGACTTGAAGACATCAGTTGATAGTCGCATCATTCCTAAGTTCTTACTACCTTTTCATTGGACCAATACCTATGTGACTTCATTGATCATAAGAGATCAGATTATACTCCATTGTATACAGATATTTTCAGATTGATTTTGAGATTGGTTTTACTGAGCCTTGTTCATGACTATGACAACCTTTAGCATGTAACCACATTTGTATTTGCCTATTCATGGCCATGGACAATTGTTTGGTATATTTTCACATGGATCTGCAGTGTAATTCAAATTGGCAGCGATGTATGCAAAGTCAGTACAAATTGTAATGAGAAACTAGTTCTTCCAGGTGGGTCCCCATTACTCCACTTCTGGGTCTTATAATGTATTTCGGCCATTGCAGATACTCCTCTAACCTCACACATTAGGGGGAATCTGTTATAGAAATATTTGTCTCATCCCGTGCAATCTTGCACATAGGGCCTTTTTCCATTTCTCTATGCAAACTTGAATTCCCTTTTTTGCAAATCCCAGAGCTAAAAACATGATTTTTCCACATATACGTGCCCTGCCTATATTACAGCATGTGTATACGTAGGTTGTACCACTACAACCCGCTTACATAGGGAAATGTGCCCAATATTAAAAAATGGTGTCGGGTTTCCATGTCACGTCACGAGATCTATGATCCTTGACCTTCCATATACTAGAAACGTTCCAATTCGGCCTTTCAGTTCCACTTGAAGGCTATAAATGAGCCAAATCCGAGCTATGGAAAAGAGGAGAAAGAATTCAACTTTGAGAAAAAAGTTACTCTAGAGAAATTATTCACTTCACATTGAGTCTGAATCCCTTTGTCCTTTAAGTCTAAACACATTGTTCAACCCCCAAGCTCTTCCCCTGTTGATTGAGAACTCTGTGGTCTCTCTTATATGAGATTTCCTTTGGTGGAGGATTGAAGTGGTGGAGGCCCAACTGGAAGGAACTTAGTTTCTCGGTTCCAAACTGTGTCGACACGGAAGTTTGTAACTCATTCACTTCTGTTGATTATATCTTAATAGAAATACTTTTTTCTCGTCCAATTAATATCTCACAAATATTTGAATTAGTAGTCCATGGGTGTATTTGTTATGAATGTTGATGGATTATGCTATTGAATGTGCTAACATTATATATTATCACCATATCCTTATGTTGTTTGGTTGTTGAGGACTAGTTGCAATTATATTGCTTTGGGTCAAGTGCTCAACGGTGGACTTCATCGAACATCTCGACGAGGTAGGCCTCTTATCTTGTCCTGTTAGCATAATTGTTTATATAGCATACTTGAGATTAGAGTTGATTTCTGCAGTCATTTCCGTCTGTTGTGGTTTACCCCTAGCCATAGAGATATTTTCCTAGCAACATAATTGGTGACCATACTGGGGATAGAATCTTCTTTTTCGTGGTTTGGAGTGTTTTTCTCCTTAGATTGCTCTCGTCCATATTGAGTTTCTTGTCGTATGATTGCTTGACAACCTCTATTCACTCTGGGTCTGAGTTTTTCAGCCTTCTTCTTAGCCTAGCTGTGTTTTGACACATATACGTGGGTTTTTGCTTGACAGACACGTACATACACATGTTGTACTTCTACAAGCTGCATACATACGTGTGTTTCCCTTGAACAGTCACACACATCAACCTTTGTTGCTTGATTGTTGGGTTTTGTGGTTGCTGGGTAGGTTTTGATGATTGTTGAGTCTTCCTCGGCCCTTGTGGTGACTGTTAAGTGTCTGTGGAATTACAAGAAACCTGTCTTTGGTTGAATTTTTGGGCGATGCCTTTCTCATCATCTTTTCATTTTGATTGTCCTTGCACCTTGGGCTGGTTGTTTTGCTGCTTGATATCCTAGTTGGGTTGTATCTATCTATACACAGTAGAGTCTTTATATCAAGTTGATGTTCAGTCCTTGCATTTTCATTCTCTTATATTGAAAGTACAAAAATATTAAGCATTTTACATTGATTGGCATTTTGATCTTTTGAGCCTTTGTCACTTATCTTAGTGCATGTAAAGAAAGATTGCATTGTATTTAGAATTGCATAATTGAATTGAAAATTGCACTTTTGAAGCATATCATTTATTGGAAATTGAAGTTAGGACTTTGCATTGTATTCATATTCATTTATTTTACTTGCTGAGTCATAACATCACTAGTTTCACGACCGGACCTTTTGAGTAAGAAAGGCCATTAAAATTAATGCTATAATTTAAAATTGATTAGTAACGATTTTGTTTTCTAGGGTGCACAAACTAGCTTAAGATTTAGACCCTTGGAATATAATTTTGTGAGTAAACTTCTCCAAGGCTATAAAATCAACTTATGTCTCTCACTAAGGGAGTGGAGAATTTCATTGTATAATTGGTAATATCAGGAGGCTCCGCTTACACCAGAGTTAAGCACGAGGTTGGTTGAAGGGATATCACCCTGATACCTTCTTAGCATCAGAGATATTTATGGGGATCTATTTGTATCTTGGGATCTTACTAGTGCCATTATGGATGATTACCTCTCCGGGGGGATCTGACCAACTAGTTATTAATCCCACGAGGGCCCTTATGAATGATTTTGTTTCCTCCAATATTTAGCAACAGTGTCTCAGGCCCCTCTTAGGCAAGGCATAGCTACTTTAGAGAGGGACGTCCCTTTCAACCACTTTATACTATTTGTGTGCATATTGGCCATTTAATTATTCTTTGGTGTGCTCTTTGATTATTAGTAGACCTTTGAGATTTATATCGTGCCTTGAGTTGTCATTATCATGGATAGTGGAGTTCCTATGACTCCCTCCTTTATCGCTACCCCCCCCCCCGCAAAGATGTTCACTCATTTCATGGGGACGAATCTATCCGCTCTTCCTAATGGTATGCAAAATTATAACACTTAGTCCATGCCTTGGGTCAGTAATCATTTTTCTATTGATATGCCAAACGTACCTTCACCCTTTCCATCCTCTCCCTGGCCCATTTATATGAATCCTAGTTTTGGATCTGGGGGCACCATGGGCCCGTCATCTACGTCTTCATTTGATAGGAGTCATGTCCCTCAACCAACTCTCATTATGGGAGGTTGGAACCTCCCCTCTTACGGATCCAGTCATAGCCATGTTTTTTTAGGAGCCGATACTCAAATGGGTGGTTTCTAGTTGTTACACCCCATCCGTGTATCCTTCGTCAACCATGTCAGTTCCTACGAACACTTTTCCCATGGTGGGTCCACATATCTCATCTGGTATTTCATATGGAGGGAATCAATTTTACGATTCGGGCTACCCTCTTCACGGAACTCCTTCACATGGGGGCAACATATTTCCTCACTTGAATAATCCTTATCATACTTTTGTCTCTTCCCAGACATCTTCTTCAGTGATGATGCTCGTACAAACCTCTATAGAAAAATTAGGCGAAGGATACTACCTTTTCGGGCAGGGACAAGGTGTAAACCAGGACCCTTCCTGGCCTGCAATGTCTCAAAACCAGTCTTTCTCGGGACCTTGCTCTCAAATTTCACAACTCACCACTATCGCTAGTCTAGTCAATGCCAGTCATACTGGAGCCCCATCACCAACTACTGCTAGTCATGTTGGAGATTGGTCGAGGACCTCTGCAAGTCATGTTGAAGACCCACAACCAGCCATTGCTAGCCATGTTGGGGGCATCACCCTAGTTGCCATGTGTCATATCGATATCACATATCCAACCTCTGTACATCATGTGGGAGATGAACTTCCAGCCTCTTCCAAACACGCTAAGAACATGTCACCAGCCATTGTAAATGTTGTTGGGGGTGTTCATGCAATTGAGAAGCCTAGACGTGTCAGACGTAAGGTCGGATTCCTTTATAGGACTTGCGAAGGAAATCACCTTACTCGTTTGTGTCCTGCTACTGCCAGGATACCAGAGGCGTGGTTCTCACCTGGGGACCCTTCGAGTTCTGAGGCGTTTGCAGTTTCCCCACACTCTATTTCTCCTTTGATTGACATTGCAGTCATGTCGATGCAATTCTCGCCTGAACACACCCCCATTTTTTAGGGTGATGTGTATGCTAGCCTTGTTATCACGCATCCTATTCAACCAATGGTTGAAGAAGTGGTCGTACCGATGCAATCTCCAATCAATCCAACTCTTCTTTTTGAGGGCAATTCGTCTCATGGCCTTGTTGTCATGCATCCTATTCAATCAATAGTTGAAGAAGTGGTCGCACTAGTGAAATCTCTAGTCAATCCAACCCTTCCCTTGGAGGTTGATGCATCCTTCACCCATGTCATTAACATTTCTAATATTGCACCTTCTGAACAAGAGAGAATTTTACTCTCCCCTAGTACTCTCCCTTAAAGTCCTGGAGAATTTCCCTTTGATTGGGATGGTCTTGTGGGCTATCCAATGCCTCCTCCTATGTCCTTTCAATTCAGAGACATTATCTAATATATCACGGAGAAGGTAACCTTTGATAGCACTTTATCCTCCTCGACTTGGAGAGCTTTGGGTTTTCCCAAGCTTGTGTTGGCTATTCGTAAGATGTTGACCTTTCACAGAAGTCCAGAATGGGAGCCTTGACCTCCCCCATGACATGCCACCTAGAAACCTCTCAACGAGTATGATTTAAGCTCTTTTCTAACTCGTCTAAAAAATGAAAAGATTGTCGAGTGAATTTGTCCCTTTCACAATCGTTAATTGGACTTGAAAGGTCATGAGTCTTGGTTAAGCTCTTTTCCGACTCTTTTTCAAAAAGTGAAAAGATTGTCGAGTGGACTTGTCTCTTTCAAACTCATAAATTGGATTTGAAAGGATGTCTATTTGGTACAAGTTTATCCCTTTTTCAAAGCAAGTAGACTAAGATTATGAAAAAGGACATTTTTTGGCGTTAAGTTGTGATTGCATATCATKCCCTTGCTTGCAGTATTGGGCCTATTGTCGGTTCTCGCTTTGTGTTATAAACCGTTTTCCTCAGCACTTTTGCATCCTCAACCAAGCAGAGCCTTGTTTATATCCTTTGCAACTTGACACCCTATACCTAGGAGGGAACATTCTCAAGAGTGTCCATCTCCCGCACGCACCTCCTTGCATTGAGCATAGGTATGTTCCACTGTTGGAACTAGTTTTTCTTACTTGCGACACTCATTGCCTCCTCTGTATCATAGCATTCATTTGACTATGAAAAAACAAAAAAAGATGGGCGGGAAGGGAGCATTATTTTATATTGGTAGCAGTCGTGTCGCCTTTGAACAGAGCACAAAATTTTTCACTCCACTTATCATCATAATTTTGGGTTTAGCATGGCCTTAGGAAGTTGAGCTCATTACAAAGAGTTTACTCCCCCGAATGGTTACTCTTCGAGTCCCTACGGAGAATTTGATTGATGCCTCCTGCATCTCATGGTTTCATCATTGAGTCTATGATGCATGAGTCTTCCATATGTCTCATGCTCTTGTTCAAAGGACATCAATCAACCTATGTCGACCATTCCTCAAAAATCTTGACTTTGCATGTCGGTCATACCCTTAGTTTGCCTCAAAATCACATGAAGTTGTAGTCCTATTTGTGCACCTTGTTCCTACTTTCCCCATTGGTAGGTAACCTTGAACCCAACAATCGACATTTCATCATTGGTCATTGATTGGGTGGTTTCCCTTGTGTTCGACGACAATACATCTATTCACACATTGGGATTCGTGCAATGTTTTGGATGCCATTAGCCTTATTGGTGGTTTCCTCTCCTTTGTTAGTAGTTTTCATCATTGGTTTATATTCAGAGGGTCTTTTTCATGTACCGCTTGCACCTGGCACACATGAAAGATGCACAAGGTCGTTGGTTCATGAACATGTTCTTTGTCTAATTTCCTCCAAATCATTAAGCTCTTGCTTTGTACCTCGTGTTGAATGACGAGAAATGCCTTAATGCTCTCCTTTCAATGGGTCTCTTTCCATCGACTTCAGCTCATCTATTATGGAGACGAGACCTAGAGTCCTATGAGTACCTAGAGGCTTGTAGTCATTAGTGGCAGGTTCTCTCACCATCGACAGTTGGGAATACATCAATGTCTCGTGATCGATGGATTCTTCAAGTGTACCCCGACTCCTTTATTCACACTTGTAAGAATGTACTCGGTGCCTTGATACCTACTTTTATCATCGGTGGGTTGTATCGCATTTGTTAACGGTATACCTCAATGACCGGTAATCAAATGAAGTCTCATTATGTTCAACCTCAATTCCTTTATTCACATGATGTGAACTTGCACCTTTGGTGGATTGTGTAGAAGACTTGAAGACACCAGTTTATAGTCACAACTTTCCTCAATTGTTACTACCTTTTCATTGGACCAGATATCTTCATATTGATTTTGAGATTGGTTTTATTGGGCCTTGTTCGTGAATATGACATCCTTTGGCATGTAACCACATTTGTGTTTTCCTATTCATGGCCATGGACAGTTGTTTGGTGTATTTTCACATGAATCTACAATGTAATTCAAATTGGCAGCCATGTATGCAAAGTCAGTACAGATTGTAATGAGCAACTAGTTCTTCTAGCTAGGTCCCCATTACTCCACTTCTGGGTGTTCTAATGTATTTTGGCCATCACAGATACTCTTCTAACCTCACACATTAGGGGGCATCTGTTATAGCAATATTTGTCTCACCCCATGCAACCTTTCACAGAGGGCCTTTTTCCATTTCTCTATGCAGACTTGAAGTCCCTTTTTTGCAAATCCCAGAGCTAGAAACATGATTTTTCTACATATGCATGCCCTGCCTATATTACAGCATGTGTATATGCAGGTTTCACCACTACAACCCTCGTACATTGGGAAATGTGCCCAAAATTTAAAAATGGTATCGAGTTTCCATTTCACGTCACGAGATCTATGATCCTTGACCTTCCACATACTGGAAACGTTCCGACTCAGCCCTTCAGTTCCACTTGAAGGCTATAAATGGGCCAAATCCGAGCTATGGAAAAGAGGACAAAGAATTCAACTTTGAGAGCAATGTTACTCTGGAGAAATTATTCACTTCACATTGAGTTTGCATCGCTTTGTCGTTTAAGTCTGAACACATTGTTCAACCCCCAAGCTCTTCCCCTATTGATTGAGAACTCCTTGGTCTCTCTTATATGAGCTTGCCTTTGGTGGAGAATTGAAGTGGTGGAGGCCTAGCTGGAAGGAACTTAGTTTCTCGGTTCCGAACCGTGCCAACATGGAAGTTTGTAACTCATTCACTTTTGTTGATTATATCTTAATAGAAATACTATTTTCTCATCCAATTAATATCTCGCAAATATTTGAATTATTATTCCATGGGCATATTTGTTATGAATGTTGATGGATTATGCTATTGAATGTGCTAACATTATATATTATCACCATATCCTTGCGTTGCTTGGTTGTTGAGGACTAGTTGCAGGTATATTGCTTTGGGTCAAGTTCTCAACGGTTGACTTCATCGAACGTCTGGACGAGGTAGGTCTCTTATCCTGTCTTGTTAGCATAATTGTTTATATAGCATACTTGATATTAGAGTTGATTTTTGCAGTCATTTTTGTCTGTTGTGGTTTACCCCTAGCCATAGAGAGATTTTCCTCGTAATAGAATTGGTGACCATACTGGGGATAAAATATTATTTTTCGGGGTTTGGAGTGTTTTTCTCCTTAGATTGTTGTCGTTCATATTGAGTTTCTTGTTGTATGATTGCTTGACAGCCTATGTTCACTCTAGGTCTAAGTTTTTCAGCCTTCTCCTTAGCCTAGTTGTGTTTTGACACATATAAGCGGGTTTTTGCTTAACAGACCTGTACATATGCATGTTGTACTTCTGCAAGTTGCGTACATATGTGATTTTCCCTTGAAAAGTCACGTACATCAACCTTTGTTGCTTGATTATTGGGTTTGGTGGTTTTTGGGTAGGTTTTGATGGTTGTTGAGTCTTCCTAGGCCCTTGTGGTGACTATTAAGTGTCTGTGGAATGACAGGAAACCTGTGTTTGGTTGAATTTTTGGGCAGTGCCTTTCTCATCATCTTTTCATTTTGATTGTCCTTGCACCTTGGTCTGGGTGTTTTGCTCCTTGATATCCTACTTGGGTTGTCTCTGTCTATACACAGTAGAGTATTTATATCAAGTTGTTGTTCAGTCCTTGCATTTTCATTCTCTTATATTGAAAATACAAAAATATTAGGCAGTTTACATTGATTAGTGTTTTGATCTTTTGAGTCTTTGTCATTTATCTTAGTGCATGTAAAGAAAGATTGCATTTTATTTAGAATTGCAAAATTGAATTGAAAATTTCATTTTTGAAGCATATCATTTATTGGAAATTGAAGTTAGGACTTTGCATTGTATTCATATTCATTTATTTTACTTGTTGAGTCATAACATCACTAGTTTCATGACCACACCTTTTGAGTAAGCAAGGCCATTAAAATAACACTATAATTTAAAATTGATTAGTAACAATTTTATTTTCTAGAGTGCATAAACTAGCTTAGGATTTAGAGCCTTAGAATAGGATTTTGTGAGTAAACTTCTCCAAGGCTATTAAATCAACATATGTGTCTGACTAAGGGAGTGGAGAAATCCATTGTATAATGGGTAATATCAGGAGGCTTCACTTACACTGGAGTTAAGCACGAGGTCGCATGAGGTCGGTTGAAGGGATATACCCCCGATACCTTCTTAGCATCAAAGATATTTCTGGGGATCTATTCCTATTTGGGTATCTTGCTAGTGCCCTTACCTTTGTGAGAGGCGGTGCTTTAGAGGTTTTGGGCTTTGCTACCCTACCCATATGGTGGACCTGACTTACGACTATTTGCATGTGAATTAGCTATACCGTGGTTGATTAGTTGCTTAACTTAGGTGCCACATAGGTTACTTGCAAGGGTTATTTTGTAGGTACCCTGGGCCAGATAAGGGTCGAACAACACACAACCTTTATGGAGGATTACCTCTCCGGCGGGATCTGACCGACTATTTGTTAAGCCTAAGAGGGCCCTTATAACTGATTATGTTTCCTCCAATATTTAGCAGTGGAGTCTCAGGCCCCTCTTGGACGAGGCATACCTACTTTAGAGAGGGAGTTCCCTTTCAACCACTTTATCATGTTTGTGTGCATATTGGCCATTTAATTATTCTTTGGTCTGCTCTTTGATTATTAGTAGACCTTTGAAATTTTATATTGTGCCTTGAGTTGTCATTATCATGGATAGTGGAGTTCCTATGACTCCCTCCTTTACCGCTACCCCCCCCATGATGTTCACTCATTTTATGGGGATGAATCTATCCACTCTTCCTAATGGTATGCAAAATTATGACACTCAGTCCATGACTTGGGTCTCTAATCATTTTTCTATTGATATGCCAAATATACCTTCACCCTTTCCATCCTCTCCCTACCCCACTTATATGAATCCTTGTTTTGGATCCGGGGGCACCATGGCCCCGCCATCTATGTCTTCATTTGATAGGAGTCATGTCCCTCAACCAACTCTCATTATGGGAGGTTGGAACCTCCCCTCTTACGAATCCAGTCCTAGCCATGTTTTTTCAGTAGCCCATACTCAAATGGATAGTTATTCTACTTATTGCACCTCATCTATGTATCCTTCGTCTGCCATGCCAATTCCTATGAACACTTTTCCCATAGCGGGTTCACATATCTCCTCTGGTATTTCATACGGAGGGAATCAATTTTACAGTTCAGGATACCCTCTTCATGAAACCCTTTCACATGGGGGAAACATATATCCTCACTTTTGTCTCTTCATAGACAACTACTTCAGTGATGATGCACGTACAAACCTCTATAGATCAATTAGGCAGAGGATACTACCTTTTTGGGTAGGGACAAGGTGTAAACCAGGACCCTTCCTGGCCTGCAATGTCTCAAAACCAGTCTTTCCTAGGACCTTGGTCTCAGATACCACAACTCACCACTGCCGCTATTCCAGTCACTGCAAGTCATACTGGATCCTCATCACCAACCACTGCTAGTCATGTTGGAGATTGGTCGACGACCTATGCAAGTCATGTTGAGGACCCGCAACCAGTCGTTGCTAGTCATATTGGGGGCATCACTCTAGTCGCCATGAGTCATATCGATATCACATCTCCAACCTCTGTACATCATGTGGGAGATTAACTTTTAACCTCTACAAATCACGCTGAGAACATGTCACCAACCATTGTAAATGACGATGGGGGAATTAATGCCATTGAGAAGCCTAGACGTGTCAGACATAAGGCCAGATTCCTTTGTAGGAATTGCGAAGGAAATCACCTTACTCGTTTGTGTCCTGCTACTGTCGGAATACCGAAGGCGTGGTTCTCACCTGGGGGCCCTTCAAGTTCTGAGGTGTATGTGGTTTCCCCACACTCTGTTTCTCCTTTGATTGATACGGCAGTCATGCCAATGAAATCCTCACCTGACCACACCCCCATTGTTTAGAGTGATTCGTCTCCTAGCCTTGTTATCACACATCCTATTCAACCAAAAGTTGAAGAAGTGGTTGTACTAAAAGGTCGTTAGTCTTGGTTAAGCTCTTTTTCGACTCGTTTTCAAAAAGTGAAACGATTTCGGAGTGAACTTGTCTCTTTCACACTCATAAATTTGATTTGAAAGGATGTCTATTTGGTACAAGTTTATCCCCTTTTCAAACCAAGTAGACTAAGATTATGAAAAAGGACATTTTTTGGCATTAAGTTGTGATTTCATCTCATGACCTTGCTTGCAGTATTGAGCCTATTGTTGATTCTCGCTTTGCGTTATAAACCATTTGCCTCAACAGTTTTGCATCATCAACCAAGCAAATCCTTGTTTATATCCTTCACAACTTGACACCCTATACCCAAGAGGGAACATTCCCTCGAGTGTCCATCTCCCGCATTCACCTCCTTGCAGTGAGCATAGGTATGTTCCACTGCTGGAACTAGTTTTTCTTACTTGCAACACTCGTTCCCTCCTCTGTATCATAACATTCATTTGACTATGAAAAAACTAAAAAAGACGGGCGGGAAGGGAGTATTATCTTATATTGGCAGCAATCGTGTCACCTTTGAATAGAGCACAATATTTTTGAGTCCACTTGTCATCATAATTTTGGGTTTAGCATGGCCTTAGGAAGTTGAGCTCGTTACAAAGAGTTTACTCCCCCAACTGGTTACTCTTCCAGTCCCTATGGAGATTCTGATTGATGCCTCCTGCATCTCATGGTTTCTTCATTGAGTCTATGTTTCCTGAGTCTTCCATATGTCTCATGGTCTTGTTCAAAGGATGTCTATCAACCTGTGTCAACCAATCCTCAGAACTCTTGACTTTCCATGTCGACCATACCCTCAATTTGTCTCAGAATCACATGAAGTTGTAGTCCTATTTGCGACCCTATTCCTACTTTGCCCATTGGTAGGTAAACTTGAACCCAACAATCAACATTTCATCATTGGTCGTTGACTAGGTGGTTTACCTTGTGTTTGAAAGAAAGACATATATTCACACATTGGGATTCATGCAGTGTCTTGGAAGCCATTAGCCTTATTGGTGGTTTATTTTCCTTTATCATCAATTTTCCTCATTGGTTGTTATTCATAGGGTCTTTTTCGTGTATCACTTGCACCTGACACACGTGAAAGACGCACAGGGTCGTTGGTTCGTGAACATGTTCTTCATCCAATTTCCTCCAAATCATTAAGCTTACGCTTTGTACCTCATGATGAATGATGAGAGATGCCTTAATGCTCTCCTTTCAGCGGCTCTCCTTCCATCGACTTCAACTCATCTATGCATCTCTTCCACTTTAGTTATTAGCAATAGTTCCAGTTGCACTAATAGAATTTTTTTTGGTTTAGTTAGAGGTACTACTGTCACTTGTGATAAATTGTTGCTTTTTATGAGAACAATGTTTTTGATTAACGTCAAGCATTGGAAAATTCCTCCAATTCAGGCAAATGAAACTCAATTCCATATATGAAGTTTGGAGCACAAGCGCTAACTAAAATTTATGCAACGCTGTCAAATTTTGGCCTGATTCCTATTTCCTAGGATTATCATATCTATACTTATCAAATATTTTGAGCAAACAAAGATAGAGAATCGACATAAATGAATTTCTTCCTGATTTCAAGAAGCATATTAACAGATGGCATTTTCAGATTTTATAAGCAATACTTTTTTCCCATGTTTTAGTCATTGTCTTCGAGCGCAGTTTTCAAAAGGATGGAAATGAATATTTGGAAACCAAAAGACATTTTTGGTGAGAAAGGGCCCATTCACAAAAACCTCTCTGAGTTTTTATACATGTGTCATGGTTTGGAAGATTCGAATGAATCTTTACAGCCCATTGTTCGCATTTAAACATTGAATGATTTCATGTTTTAGTCACTAACTTTGGTGGTGATTTATGAGAAACTTGAGGTTATTTTTTAAAACCAAAAGAGGTTTTTATTGGAAACAGGCCCACATTCACTAAAACCTTTCTCAGTTTTTACACAACTATCACAGTTTTGGAGATATGAAGGGATCTTTGTAGCCTATTTTTCACGAATTCGATAGATTTATTTTCCTAAAAATAACACATAGACAGTAGTCGATGAGCCACTTCATCAATTCGACTTTGATATATGATATGTTATCGAACCTTCTATTTATAAGGATAAATAGATGAATCTATGAATGTAACTAGGTGGAGTTTTTTGGGGGGTATCAAGCATCAGGATTTTGACTGGGCTTTGAAGTAAAACACTGTTAAGTTTTCCACCTGGTGAATATAAATTATGGTGACAGATAATTTCTTCTTAAAATCATGTTTTTCTTATTATCTTATCTGAATGCAAATTGAAATTTGTGAAAAGCATTTGTTTCTTTCCTTTCAACTATTGTTTGTATGCAACATGTTTGGAAGATTTGTGTTTAGGTACATCTTTTGGATCTGAAATATCATTTTAAGTCTGAAAGTTCATACAACAAGTGACAAATTGTATGCTTGCTAGTATTTACTCTGTTTTGTCTTTATATCTTTGTCTTCTTACCAGAATGCATGCCACCAACTAAGGTAAACCTTGTAGTTGATGTTGTTGAACAACCCAACAAGATCCATGTCCTTAAGATCCCATTCATTAGTTGGCCATTAAAAAAACCAATCAAACTTATAAAAAAAACCAATACTTCCAATAATTGAGGTGGCCTAGCTCTTCCCTTAGCAATCAGGTGCAAACCTTAGGACCAACATCTTCTGGCATCGTTTCTTGGGATGGAGTAATGAAGCAATCTTTCCCTGGGAGAATGACAACAATCGGATCTAGTTTTTGATGGTGAACAAAGACCAGACATATTCAGACTGTAGATCGTTCACCTAGTGAATCCATGGTTAAATAATCCAGTGGCGACTCCACAATCTCAAGATGTCAAATACTCAGATGGAACCCATTTTGGCACGAAGATTTACACCTTTGGACTTCTCAGCTTTTCCTGGTTATCCAAATCTCGTACCTCATGCAAATGAATGGCAAGTTTCTCTTCCTAAGTTTAAAGAAGGTACATATGATAATCATGTTGAACATTTGTTGGAGTTTCATGAACTAATGCATCATTTGGATATATTTCATGAGGATGTACTCATGAAGATGTTCATGTACTCAATTGAAGGAGATGCTTGAGAATGGTACCGATCTCTTCCTCCATCTAGTATATCTCCATTGTATGGATTTCATACAACATTCCAACATCATTGTAAAAGATATTTTTCAGCTGACTTGCTTTTTGAACACTGTTGTGAAGAATTTGGATCTTATATTCAACAATCAATCATTAGTTCTTCTAGTAGTGAAAATGAAAGAGATATTTTTGTTGAAGAAGTGGAGGAAGATTCAGTTACATATGAGTCTTATTTTGATTCTTTTACAGTTTTAAAAAATATTTCAAAGTTTGAATAAAAGTGCGTTGGCACCCAAATCAAGCTTTTATGTTCTTACTACCCTCGAAATTGTGTGTATTGGTTCTTTGTGCGGTCTTCGTTGCAGATTGTGAGTGAACCCTAAGCAACGCATATCCTTAACCACCATTGTCAACAAAGGTAGCTAAAGTTTCCAAAGAACCTGGGAGTTCATCCAAAGCCACCCAGCATGCCAAGGAAAAGACCTTACTTGAAAAAAGAAGAAACAAATCAGACAAAGAAAGATCCAACATTCCAGAAAAAGACGGATAGAAGTTCATAGTTAAAGATACATTCAAATTATTAGTTCTCATCATCATTCCAAGAAGGGAAATTCGGGCTCCATTTCCCATAAAACCATAGCGAATATTCCAAAATCATTTAAAACCCAGTTCCCAAATGGGTTCATTTACCTTATGCGCAGACGATTTTCCAAATTTCTCAATGATTTGGGAGAAATTATTGTATGATCAAGAACAAAATTTTCCAGAAATTGTTTTCACACACCCAGTCATCACCAACAAATGAGCCTGAGTTCCATATGTTCATTAAGGGATTGTGCAAGAGCCAAGTATTAAGTAGTATTGTTCTGTTTAAGATATCAATCTCATGTTTTCATGCATTGGAGATTTATGGGTTACGCCATTGAAGAGAAAAACCTCGGTTCTTGGCATCTTATTGATTTGTTTTTGTATCTACTTTTGTTTTGGTAAGCTAAAATCTCAAATTGCAACCATCTTTTGTTACATGCTGCAAAGGAGAAAATGTTGACATTCCACTTCAAGAACTCCAGTTTGAAATTTGTTTTGCACATTGATTAGAATGTCAAAATTCCACCATTTTGGTGTCGATTGGTGAAATCAAGATGGAGGGTTGGTAAGACCTCAATTACTATCTATCATTTTATTATTTGGATCGAGCAGAGTTGATGCTTAGATGATGGCTCTACATTTTGGTTACCAATGTCGATTTATCTATGATGGGCACTTGGTGTCATTGCATAATTGATTGATAATGTAATTGATGAGATATAAAATGGGTGCAGAGTAAAGGTAGAGATCAAGCCTAAAATTGAAGATGACTAGGACATGAAGGATAGTAACCTACAAGTTCAATCTCTCAAGCAAGATAATGATAACCTGAGGCAGCATATTCAATATCTGTGGCAATAAAACCAGGCTCTTGAGTTGCAACACACAAAGCTACAGAAAAAAATATCAGAAGTTGCAAAAGAAACACCAAAAAACTTACATGCTTCTAAAGGATATTATTTGAATGTTTGTTGTTGTCAAAAAGAAAAAGAATTTGAAACCTATGCCAGCTTGGTCTACCACTATTCAAGGTTTGTCTCCAGTTATTGGCATGCATGGGAATCAATGCAGAGTCAACAACCAGTTACAACTTATGAAGACTCTTGTTATGCATCTCTTTCACTTCAGTTATTAGCAATAGTTCAAGTTGTAATGATAAAATCATTTTTGGTTTAGTTACAGGTACTACTGCCACTTGTAATAAATTGTTGATTTTGATGAGAATGATGTTTTTTATTAAGGCCGGGCATTGGAAAATTCCTCAAATTCATGCAAACGAAACTCAATTCCAGATTTGAAGTTTGGAGCACAAGCACTACCTAAAATTTATGCAACGCTGTCAAATTTTGGCTTGATTCCTATTTCCTAGGGATTATCATACTATGCTTATCGAATATTTTGAGTAGAAAAAGATAGAGGATCGACATAAATGAATTTCTTTCTGATTTCAAGGAACATATTAACATATGGTATTTCCAGATTTTACAGATAATACTTTTTTCCCTTGTTTTAGTCAATGTCTTTAAGCACACTTTCCGAAAGGATGGAAATGAATTTTTGGAAACCAAAAGATTTTTTTGGTAGGAACAGGCCCATTCACGAAAACCTCTCTTGGGTTTTGTACATATGTCATGGTTTGGAATATTCAAATGAATCTTTATAACCCATTTTTCCATATTTATACATTAAATGATTTCATGTTTTAGTCACTAAATTTGGGATCGATTTCCAAGAAATTAGGGGTGAAGTTTTGAAAACCAAAAGAGGTTTTTATTGGGAATGGGCCCATTCACTAAAACCTCTCTTAGTTTTTACACATCTATCACGATTTTGGAGATACGAAGGGATCCTTGGACCTTATTTTTCAAGAATTCACCAAAAAATAATTCAAAAAATAATTCATAGACAACAGTCGATGAGCCACCTCCTCAATTCCAATTGGAGATCTGATAGGTGATAAAACCCTCTCTTGATGAGAATAAATAGATGAATCTATGAATTTAACCAGGTGGATTTTTGGGGGGGGTATCAAGCATAAGGATTTTGGTTGGTCTTTGAAGTAAAAAATTGTTAAGTTTTCCACCTAGTGAATATAAATTCTGGTGATAGATTGTTCCTTCTTAAAATCTTGTTTGTCTTATTATCTTATCTAAATGCAAATTTGAATTTGTGCAAAGCATTTGTTTCTTTCCTTTCAGTTGTTATTTGTATGCAACTTGTTTAAAATATTTGTGTTTAGGTACATCTTTTGGATCTAAAATGTCATTTTAAGTTTGAAAGTTCCTACAACAAGTGACAAACTATATGCTTGCTAATATTTCCTTTGTTTTGTCTTTATATCTTTGTCTACTTACCAGAATGAATGCCACCAGCTAAGGTAAACCTTGTAGTTGATGTTGTTGAACAGTCCAACAAGATACGTGTCCTTAAGAGCCCATTCATCAGTTGGCCATTAAACATACCAATCAAACTTATAAAAAAACCAATCCTTCCAACAACTAAGGTGGCCTAGCTCTGCCCTTAGCATTTAGGTGCAGACCTTAGGACCAATAGCCACAATTCCTCTTGTAGATTTGATTCATTCTTCAACACTCTTCCCTCTCATCCATGTTGTTGCAACTCGCGTTGCTGCAACTTTCATTGTTGTAGCTCCATTTCCCAACTCACGTTGTTATAGCTCAGTTGTTCCAACTCTCATTGTCACAACTTCACTTGCAAATTTAATTTATTCTACAATTCTCGTCCACACCTTTATTCCACACCACAGAACTAAAATTCCCATATACACCATTGAGGTTGCAACACTGGTTGTTGCAACTCCCATTGCTACAACTTTTAGTGCTGCAACATCAGTTGTTGCAACTCTCGTTGCTACAACTCCATCACCACAACTCCATTTGCAGATTTCACTTTATGTGCGTCGTCATCATTGCACTTCTAGTGGACATAATAAGTAATGCAAATGCTAAGATTCTGGCTAAGCCTGTTGATGTCACTCTGTTTCCGTCGCCACAACTCCACCAACATGATGCTCGTATGAAGGATAACCACTTCAGGTAACACATGACATGTATGTTTCATGAAATTTTATGTAATGAATTAGCTCTAAATGGCATATTTTCCATCATTACTCGTCACCCCACTCCATAATTTCCATAATTGCCACATTATTACCATAATCATAAATCCCCCACTCGAATAACAACCATCTCCTTTGCAATCGCATCCAGTTGGAGTTAGGAAAAAGATAGACCATGGGAGGATCCTTGGTACGCAAAGAACCAATGGAAGCGTTGTTACTCGAAGCCTATGACAATATTTCACAAATTCTCCACCAGGTTGGCTGGATGGAGTATGTATAACGTTTGTAGGGGTATGACGGTGAAGTTGTGATAGCATTTGCTTTGAATTTTGGGGTAGAACAGTCTATGGCAGCAGGTACCCAGGTGGAAGTAACAAAAGAGACAGTGGCAGAAGCTACAAGCTTGCGATGTACAAGTGAGAGGTGGTACTCCAGAAGGACCTCCAAGCCTAAAATCCTACGACAATTTCTTGAGCCTTGAGAGGCCTTGGCAAAAAAGGGCATGGGATTCAAAAGATGATCTTTACCAGACCCTTGGCAGGATGTGGCCATATTCATGCCACAATATTTCACATGTGAAGGTCGCTATGGGGTCATTTACCTTCAACATATCCGGCTCCTGGACTACCTCAAACACAACTAACCCATCAATATGCCATATTTTCTTTTCAGGACCTTACAGACCATCACGATACTTGAACAAAGATAAAAGCATCCTAGGGACGTTATTTCCCACCATGTGCTTATTAAGTTACTAGTGGAATGTGCCTTGCACAGGGAAGTTCACAAATGGAATAACATTTCCCAACCATCAATTATACTTTCCAAGGATGTAGTGGTTGCACTTCAAGCATCCATGGAAGCAGCGGTTGCACTTCCAGCACTGGGAGAAACAACGGTTGCAACTCCACCTCCAAGCAACAATTATGCAGATACAATGACCTCAGATGCTTACACTCCTCAACCTAACATACCCAGAAGGACAACTAGGGAAAGTGGCCATAGTGTAGCAATTTCGTCAAAGGAAGGCCATGAAAGTGATGTCAAGATGATTGGAAAAAAAAAACCCTACAAAGAGAGTGAGAGAGGCAACCCCATATTCAAATGAAATGAAGAATGAGGTTGTTGGATAAGCATTTTGAATAATTAATTTTTGAGGGCACGTGTAAAAGCAGAAGAAACAACATATATGCACACAAAAGTAGGAAGGATAATAAATATGTGCACAAAAGCTGGAAGAACAATAGTTAGGCAAGGAAAAGCAACACGGAGGCGAAAAGGAAGGAAAAACAATATGCAGGCGAAAAAGGAAGCAAAAGCAGCATGCAGGCGCAAAGGTAGGAAAAACATGCATGAACCACGAGGGTTTTTGGGAATGAGTTGACATGATTTGTCATAGGGTTTTAGCCCTAATTCTATGTATAAATATGTAATGGGTTGGGGAAGAATGGGTTGTTGTTAATAAGGGATTAGGTTTCTTATGAGAGAGAGAGAACCTATGTTGAGATTTCAAAGAGACCTTACAAAGAGAGGCTTTCACTACAGAGTGATGCAAACCCCCACCTTCAATTGGGGTCTGCATGACCTCCTGGTCAAAGGATCTTCAAACTTTGGGAGTTGGATCAGCTCTCAGGTTCGACCGAACCTTCAATTTCATTTTCCACAGGTCTTTTCCTTCTAATTCAGGCCAAAAATTCCTTTCGGAGAGCTTTTGTTGGTCAGGGATGAAGTCCATGTGACCCTAGGTTTGAAACTATGGGATTATTCTCTTTACTCCGCCCTCTTCGAGACTTCAGAGCTTTCACACTCCGGGAGCCTCCAATAAACACACCTCACACTTCTTCCGAATCGCAAATTCACGAAGTGTAGAATCCCCAATAGGATTGACGACTGCGAGTCTTTGCTCAAATCAACGACTGGCTAACCCTTCGGCAGTCCGATCTTCAACAGGTCTCACATGCTGCTACATGCAAATTTCTTGAAGAGCCAAACTTTGAAGGAGATCTATGGTTCTCCTTAATCCTCCTGATCGATGGTCTACAAAGCTTTTCGCGATTTCAGGCTTTCAGAGTCTTGCTTGCAAACAACTCCAGATCCTCTGAAGTGGAGGATCCTCGAACCATGACTATCATGAATCAATGATTTAGAAATATGATGAGTGGACGACCCATATCCTTTTCAGGATTCAGAGCTCTGGGGAGTCTCTTATCGTCAAGCTTCACAACCTCCCGAACATCAAATGAGCAAAGCAGATCTCCGCTCTCCACGTGTCCTCTTTCAGATCAACGCTCTGAAATGGCTTCGGCCTTCGGGGGCCTGGGCTCCTCGCAACCCACATCTCTCCAGAGGGATCGGCCTATGGAACTCTGGGTTTGGTGAAACTTGTTCCCCACAAACAAACGATGAGGATTTGCTCCATGACTCTATCCCTTCGGGAGTCCGGGTACCTTCACACTCGCACTCTCCAGTTCTTCTGGAGCACGGGATCTCTCGCCACGTGTCCCTCGCAACATACATATTGAATTTTCTCCATTGTTCGAAGCTTTGGATAGCTTGCACACTCCATTCTTTGGTTCCTCCTGAGTCCTAGATTCAACAACATGCATCCCACCTAATGGGCGGTGCAGAATTCTTCAAGTTCCTATGACTTCGAGGGACTTGGATGATTTACCTCCTTGTTGTCTCAGACTACCGGGATTCCAAAATGGATGACCCTCTGACACGTGTCCTCTGTAGCAGACGGTCTCGATTTCTTCTAGCTCCGGGACTTCGGAAAATCCACACTCTTATGCACTCTGAATCTCCTGAATGCACGAAGTCCAAAGGACTTCCGAGCTTAAACCTTGCGCAACTCTCCACTGCTCTAATGGTGGTCGGATATTAGTCCAACTCTTGGATTGATCCTATCCATCCATTCTGTCCCTTTAGAAAATTTGAAGGTCGAAATCTTCCCGAACTTGAATACTTCGAAGGGCTTCGACCCTTGATGCCCACCTAGTGCTACTCTTTTGCTCGAACTCTGATAAAAAATTATTTTTCCTTAGAAAGTTTCGACACCCCTTAACTGTGTCAGCCCTTTTTGCACTCCTTGTAGGGGTCTTTTACCAAAAAACGATATACTCGAAAGACTATATGCGTGCATGCCTTCCTAAGCTTGTGCAACTTCACGGGACTTAGGTCTGTGCGCATGCTTGCATTGCTCTATCAATTGGAATTTGAAAGGTTTCCTTCCTTTGTGTGCCCTACAGCAACTCGGTGCACAACCACACTACCTCTCTTGAGATTTGTTTCTTCTGAGGTAAATTAGACCTTGAGCACCCTTCCTCTTGGGTTCCTCCAAATAATTGGAAACTTCAAAACTTAGAAAATCTTTCTAAGTCCCTCCGGTGCACTCCTCGCGCTTGTTCACATTGAGACTCTGAAGTTCTCTGAGAACCTTCCATGCACTCCTTGCGTTCTCCAGATTCAAACCTTTCAACACTTAACTCAGTGTTGGCTCGGCGCACACCTTGCACGAGACTTCTTCAAGCTTAGCTCTCCTCTGAGAAACTATGCACTCCTTGCACTCTTTCTACGAAACTTCCCTTGATCACTCCTGAGCTTTAGAGTCCCATCAGTGACTCTCAGCCTACACACTCCTTGCACTAAAGCTCTGCAAAGTTTCACCTTATTTACCCTCATCTCTTAAGTCAAAATTGACTCAGCCTACGCACTCCTTGCGGAAACTGTGCACTCCTTGCACTGAATCTTTCAAGAAAAGAAATAATTGAGACTTATAGAAACATCATAGGTTTCCACCCATAGCCATGAAAACATACTCATGCATATAAACACATGAAACAGAGAAAACAAAAATAAAACATCACATGTGCTTGAATGAACTCAGAAAGTGAGAACACCATATAGAAAACAAATAAGCATAGACAGGACCCTTATAGGCAAGAAAAACTGCTCTTTGTATTAATATGAGAATGTTATATGTACAAGTGTTTGCAAAGGTTGGACTGCAACAAAGTCTTAGCACTTCCTCTCCTCTCTCGAGCTCTCTCTACAACTCTCTCCTAAAACTCTCACTTCCTAATGAATTTCGATACAAGAGATTTTTACAAAAGAGGGGCTACTCGAGCCTTCGCTCCAACTCACCTAACCTCATAAATTTACATTCAATTACAATTAAGAAACATCTAGTCCAAATCGTATGTAGAGCCAACAACCTTTCATCCATTAAAGGCGACATTACATCTTACAATAACTTCAGTCTGTTGAATCACATGGACTTGGCTTCTTTGAGCCTTACAACATTTAATACATTAAATTCTGCATTTAAAATTTTAAATTGGGTTCAAAATGAGAGGGTTGTCACCTCTCTTTCCTCAGAACTTGTTCCTTCTTGTACATTGATACATTGTCTTGTTGATGCCCTGGCATGTTTGTTGAGATGGAGAAATTGTCTTAAATCATACTCTCGCGCTGACAAAAATCATGAGCTCCTGCTCATGGCTCCCCTGCTGTTGAGGTTGAAATCCTCCAGGGTCCCAAATATGAATTTGGAGTTGTCCATCTTCTCCTTTGCTTTGTTGTTGCTACTTCTTCTTCCCTGTTTTTGCAGGCTCTCCTCTGTTCCACTTATTTTTGTTGATGGCTGCCTGTTTTGCCGAATCCAACATCAGCTTCCTCATCTTCTCAGTCTCCTCATCCAGTTGGCTCACTGGCTGGCTCTTCTTTTGCAGTCTGCTCGGATACAACTCCTCTTCATCAACTTCCAACTTAAATTGTTGGATGCATTGGCTATGCGCCATTAACCTTTCCTCCAGGGCCTCCAATTCTTCACACAGATCAATGAGATCTATGTTTTCTTCTCTCTCCTCTACTGCAGGTTCCAATTCCATAGTCATCTCCTATTCATCTCCCTCAAAAAAAAATTGAGCATTTTGTTGAATGATCTTCTTCTCCTCTCATCTGTTTGGCAGATTTTAATGTCTTCTCATTCTCCTCTTTTATGACAGTCATTGTTGGTTGTCTCCCCTGTGCTCCATCTAAAGTACACAAATTGTTAGCTTCACAAACATTTGGCCCCACTACCTCTTCCTCGGATGCTTGTTGCATCACCTCCTCACGTGCAGTACATGCATTGGCCTCTGTTGGGATATGTGGCAGGAATATCTCAATTCCCCCAATGATCAGGATGCATCTCTGATCCTCCTCTTTCAAGGTTGAAGTATTTAACTTCTCATTATCTTCATTCATGTGTTCTGCAACCCCACATGAACTCTCATGCTCATGAGGATTCTCTCCGGCCTCTTTTTCTTCTCCTGCCAGCACTCCTTGTTGATTCAAACTCATCTCCAAGTTCCTGAGACATTCAGATAGTTTCACTTCATCTCTGCCCACCTGGAAACTTGAAATTTTTGTCCTGCCCTCTTGGCAGTTTGTGAGATCCCTCACTAATCTCTACTCATTTCCCTCCGGGCAATCTGAGCTTCCCCTTCTACCCTCCTGACAGTCTATGATATCTTCAACTGATATCATCTCATCTCCTCATTGAGGGTTTCTCTAATCTCTGGCTTGTAAATGCAAACCATCTTATCCTCCCTGTCACCAAGGCCTTTAACTCACCTCAGACATCTCCTCAATACCTATCACTGCCTCCCAGTGACCAACTGCTGGATAGGCCATTCGTACCTCTAGTGTACTTGGGATTCTTGTTGCATCGTCAACATTAGCCTATCGAGCTCCTCTCAGATCTCCTTGATCTCTTTATCCTTCTCTATGTTATTCACTTGTTGGCGATCTTTTCTCTAACCCTATTTTTGGCCTTCAGTAGCCATCTTCCTCTTCTACCTTCAAGAATGCAATTAGTTCTTCTCCTTCAGCCCACCTGGTTTTCTACTTCATCTACTCTGCAACTGAGAGTGTTACTAGCTTTCTCTTGCAGCCCACCTGGCTATCAACCGACTACTGCACACCTTACAACAATCCTCCACGGAGAATCAACACTCTGTCTCCTTCATCTTCTCATGTCTGCTACCTAGAAAAAAAATAAGGCTCTGATACCATTAGATGCAAATCCCCAACTTCAATTGGGGTCTGTGCGACCTCCCGATCAAAGGATCTTCAAACTTCGGAAGCTGGATCAGCTAGCAGGTTTGAACGAACCTTCAATTTCATTTTCCACAGGTCTTTTCCTTCGAATTCAAGCCAAAAATACCTTTCAGAGAGCTTATGTTGGTCAGGGATGAAGTCTATGTGACCCTGGGCTTGAAACCGTGGGCTTATTCTCTTTACTCTGCCCTCTTTGGGACTTCGGAGCTTTCACACTCTGGGAGCCTCCAATAAACACACCTCACACTTCTCTTGAATCGCGAAGTGTTGAATCCCCGACAGGATCGACGATTGTGAGTCTTCGCTCAAATCGATGGTTGTGAGTCTTCGCTCAAATCGACGGCTAGCTAACCCTTCGACGATCCAGGCTTCGATAGGTCTCACCTGCTACTACATGGAAATTTCCCAGAGAGACGAACTCTGAAGGAGATCTACGGTTCTCCTTAATCTGCATGATAGACGATCTATAGATCTCTTAGCCATTTCGGGCTTCGAGAGTCTTGCTTACAACCAACTCCAGGTCATTCGGAGTGGAGGATCCCTGAACCACAACCATCACAATTCAATGCTTCAAAACGATGACAAGTGGATGACACAGAACCTTTTCGACATTCACGGCTCTGAGGAGTCTCCTGTCTTCGAGCTTCACGACCTCCTGAACACTCGATGAGCAGAGCAGGTCTCTTCCCTCCATGTGTCCTATTACAGATCAACGGTTTGAAATGGCTTCGACCTTCCAGGGCTTGGGCTCCTCGCAATCCACTTCTCTTTGGAGTGCTCGGCCTCTGGAACTCTGGACTGGTGACACATGTTCCCTGCAAATAGACAGTGATAATTTTCTTCGTGACTCCGGCCCTTCAGGAGTCCGGGTACCTTCACACTCACACTCTCCAATTATTTAGTAGCAGCCTTCCTCTGGAGCACGGGATCTCTCGCCACATGTCCCTCCTAACGGATGACTCAGATGTTCTCCATTGTTCAAAGCTTTGGCTAGCTTGTGCACTCCACGCTTTGGTTCCTCCAAAGTGCTCCTCCTCTAGAGTCCTAGATCCAATGACACACGTCCCAACTGACGGGTGATGAAGATTTCTTTAGGTTCCTACGACTTCAGAGGATTTGGATGCTTTACTTCCCTGTTGCCCTAGACTGTCGAGATTCTGAAATGGATGACCTTCCAACATGTGTCCTCTATAGCAGACGGTCCCGATTACTTCAGGCTCCGAGACTTCGGCAAATCCACACTCTTCTATGCTCTAAATCTCCCAAATACGCAAGGTCCAAAGGACTTCCGCGCTTAAACATTGCGCAAATCTCCTCTGCTACGATGGTAGTCGAATCTTCGACCAACTCTTGGACCGATCCTATCCATCCATTCTATCCTTCGACGATCTTCCTTCCGTTAGAAAATTTAAAGGCCGAAATCTTCCTGAACTTGAATACTTGGAAAGGATTCAACCCTTGGCACCTGCCTGGTGCTGCTCTTTTGCTTGAACTCTGATAAAAATTTCTTTTTCCTTAGAAAGTTTTGACACTCGTTAATTATGTCGACCCTTTTTGCACTCCTTGGAGGGGTCTTTCACCAGAGAACGATATACTCGAAAGAGTATATGTGCGCACACCTTGTGCAACCTCTGTAACACTCCTCTATCCCTTCTGAGGTTGTGTGACTTCACGGGACTTAGGTCTATGTGCATGCTTGTGTTGCTCTATCAACTGGAACTTGAAAGGTTTCATTCCTCTGCATTCCCTGCAGCAACTCGGTGCACAATCGCACTACCTCTCTTGCGATTTGTTTCCTCCAAGGTAAATTAGACCTCGGGCACCCTTCCTCTTGGGTTCCTCCAAATACTTGGAAACTTCAAAACTTAGAAAATATTTCTAAGTCACTCTGGTGCACTCCTCAATATTGTTCACTTCAAGACTCTGAAGGTCTCTAAGAACCTTCCACGCACTCCTTGCGTTCTCCATATTCAAACCTTTCAACACTTCACTCAGTGTTGGCTCAGAGCACACCTTGCACGAGACTTCTTCAAGCTTAGTTATCCTTTGAGCAATTGTGCACTCCTTGCACTATTTCTGCGAAACTTCCCTTTATCACTTCTGAGCTTTAGAGTCCTGTCAGTGACTCTCGGCCTATGCACTCCTTGTCGACACTTTGCACTCCTTGCACTAAATCTCTACAAAGTTTCACCTTACTTCCCCTCAGCTCCTGAGTCAAAATTGAATCGACCTACAAACTCCTTGTGGGCACTGTGCACTCCTTGCAATAAATATTTCAAGAAGAGAAACAATTAAGACTTATAGAAACCTCACAAATTTCCACCCATAGCCATGAAAACATACTCATGCATATAAACACATAAAACAGAGAAAACAAAAATAAAACATCACATGTGCTCGAATGAACTCAAAAAGTAAGAACACCATATAGAAAACAGATAAGCATAGATGGAACCCTCATAGGCAGGAAAAAATTCTCTTTGTATTAATCTAAGAATGCTCTCTGTACAAGTGTTCACAAAGGCTGGACTGCAACAGAGTCTCAGCGCTTCCTCTCCTCTCTCGAGATCTCTCTACAACTCTCTCCTAAAACTCTCACTTCCTAATGAATTTTGATACAAGAGATTATTACAAAAGAGGGGCTCCTCGAGCCTTCCCTCCAACTCACCTAACCTCATAAATTTACATTCAATTACAATTAATAAACATCTAGTCTGAATCAGATCTAGAGCCAACAAGTTGTCAGCCATTAAAGGCGACATTACATCTTACAATAACTTCATCCTGTTCAATCACAATGGCTCGACTTCTTTCAGCCTTACAACATTTAATACATTAAATTCTGCATTTAAAATTTTAAATTGGGTTCAAAATGAGAGGGTTGGTGCCTCTTTTTCCCCGGAACTCATTCCTCCTTGTGCGTTGATGTGCTATCTTGTTGAAGTGATGTCACGTTTGTTGAGATGGAGCGATGCTCTTGCATCACATAACAATTATGCTAGATGGGGGGTTACAATATAATATACATTTTTAAGCGCAATGTGCATACTTGAGAGGATTATTGCATGAAAATCAATATAGAAGCTAGTTGTTGTGGATGTAGCCCAAGGATTGGATGAAGCATGTTAAATTATATGTCTCAATGTGTTGTGTTGATGTGATTGCTTATGGATAATCTGTTGATGCATGTTAGTAGAGATACGTTTGTTATATGATTGATGCGAAATAATAATGGGTGTTTCGATGAATGGTTTATGTTGCAATCTATGTCATAATGGTTCTGCACAATAGAGTATGTTAACTAATTAAAGGATATTAGATACATAATATTGCAGAAAGGGTATATGAGTAGTAATGGACATGTTGATAACCTCACATCGCCTCATCCCTTCAGAAACTTGGTTCCTTAAACCCAAGTAGATACCTTGGGTGAGACTTCACTTGTATGTAGGTGATGTTGAAAAGGTCAGTATTTGAAGGGTTTTGTTGGTCGACTACCTTGAACCTAGGGTCTTATAAATGTATGCGAACAAATGGTTTTTTTGTAGTCTAGTAGTTAGTTGACCATGATATTATAGACACAATGAAGTTCCCTAAACTTGTGTTGCATCGATACTTAGAACTAAGAATAGACCCAATAATGAACCAGAGCATACCTATGTCAAAGGTATGGACCCGATGATTAGAACAAGCATGCATACTTAATCTATTTGACATCCTACACTTTGGTAGGAGCAATGAGGTGAAAGCATGTGTCAAGATGCTGCTAACCTGTGTGCATGGCAGTTACTTGTGGCTAGATAAGCCAACATTCATAGACCAAGACTTGATTGCAAGAATCACAGACCTACCATCGTAAGGGGAAGATCCCACCTTGTTGTTTGCAGACAAAAATAATGACAAGACTCTGTCAGAGTCCATGAGGTCGAAGTTTTGCACGATTATAAGAGTATGCAGGTTGTATGTGTCGAGCATATGCGACCCAACGGTAAGAATTGTGATGTAGGCATTGGCGTGCAAGTTATTGAGGAAATGTAGAAAAGACCAAGTGCAAGCAGGTGTGATAGTTGTAGCTAAGAAGTGTGTCGAAGGGGTCTCGATGAGTTGGGTACCATTCTTACTAAACCAATTCCTCCTCGATTGCACGAAAGCACGAGATAGAGGCATGTAATTCCACTATCCTTGGTTGTTAATTTTGATTTCGTTCACAATGTGGGAAGAACAAGAGGATGCACATTTATTGGGTCTAAGAGGTAAGCCATTCCTGGCCGTCAAATATCAGAGCTTCTGGTACATGACAAACAAGAGAAGACAGATAAACACCAATGTTGAGCTCTTTTTGTACAACGAAAGGATTAGGAAGTGTATCAAGGATACACCACGTATTTCACCACAACTTGTAGAGGTGTACACACTGATTGTACGGTTCCAGACAGACCACCATCACATATACATGCAAGCCAAGAAAGACTTGAGAGAGGAATGGGTCTCGACAAAGTACAAAATCACAAAGGAAGATATCTAACTAATCATACAAGATTGGGATCTAGACTCGAAGGTTCCTACGAACAAGACATATGGAGCACCCTGACAACGAAGAAGAAGACCAAGGCAATGGTCAAGGAAATGGATAAGGTACTAGCACAAGTGACGTGCAACATACAATACCACAAGTAGGTGACACACAACAAACAATACCACAAACAGACGACACACAATAAATAGTACCAAAACCACAGGACAAGAGGAAATACATGGGTCAGGGGACAACAAAATTTGTGTGAAAGAAAATGAAAGCCCATAAAGAACCAACTATCTACACATTGACAAACGATGATATCGACATGATCGACCACCAAGTGAGGGATGTCGTAGAGGATTTAGCTCAGCAAATTTCGCATAAACAATAATAACTGCACCAGAAGGTGTAGGGACAATTAACAACATTACAACAACTAATGGAGGCAATAAGGATAGAACCAACAACAAGTGTGATTGGGGAAGTAGGGGCCACCATGACTTACTTGCCAGAGCTAGCATCAAGGTGCAGAGTTTTGAAGATCTCGCCAGATGCAATTGAGTTCCCCACGCCAGAGATGAAGGAGCAAGCACGAGTATTAAGTCACCTGGACTTAGTCGTTTCACAGATGGCCATAGGAGTACTACAAGGCTTGCAAGCAAGTATTGCGTAGGAGATACAGTTTCACGTAGATTTAATGTCAAGTGAGTTGGATAAGGTAATGACCGATAAGGCATATCTACAAAACGATTACATGATTTCTTTGTAGGAGAAGGCACAAAAGGCCTCGGAGAATATAAGTACGCTGCCACCAACTAAGTGCATAGCGGCCATCCTAGCTAATAGGCATTCATACAATGAGATAGAACAACTAAGGGAGGAGCAAACGACTCTCCAGCAATGATTGGTACCCTTGTAGGATGAAGCACTGAGGGTGATAGGGGCATTGGCAACTGCGCATGGCACGATAAAGCAAGCAACACAAGATAGCGAGGAGAAGCTCACAACCCTGACTACACAGGTAATAGAGGAGATTTTGGAGAGAGAAGTCGAGGTCAAGAAAGAAGTCACTACAACAAGGGAAACCCTCCAAAAGTTCATGGAGGTGTGGAAGGGAACAACGCAACATTCTTAAGTGGCTCGGGATGAGACATAGATGAGTGTTGGGTTGGACAGGCATTTTGAATAACCAAGTTTTGATGGCACACACAAAAGCAGGAAGAACAACATATATGCACACAAAAGTGGGAAGAACAACAGTTAGGCAAGGAAAAGTAACATGCAGGTGAAAAGGAAGGAAAAGAAGCATGCAAGCGCAAAGGCAGGAAAAGCATGCATGAACCGTGAGGATTTTTGGAAATGAGTTGTCATAGGGTTTTAGCTCTAATTATATGTATAAATATGTAATGGGTTGGGAAATAACGGGTTGTTGTAAATGAGGGATTAGGTTTCTTATGAGAGAGAGAGAACCTATGTTGAGATTTCAAAGAGACCTTACAGAGAGAGGTTTGCACTAGAGTGAAGTTACGCTATATGGGGGATTACAATATGATATATCTTTGTAAGCACAGTGTGCAGGCCTGGGACGATTACTGCATGAAAATAAATATAGAAGCCAATCGTTGTGGATGTAGCCCAAGGATTGGGTGAACCATATTGAATTATGTATCTCAATGTGTTGTGTTGATGTGATTGCTTATGGATAATTTGTTGATGCATGTTAGTAGAGATCTGTTTGTTATATGATTGATGCACAATAATAATGGATGTTTTGATGAATGGTTTATGTTGCAATCTATGTTATAATGGTTTTGCACAATAGAGTATATTAATGAATTAAAGGATATCAAATCCATAATATTGCATGAGTAGTAATGGACGTGATGATAGCCTCACATCCCCTCATCCTTGTCTAAACTTGGTTCTTTCATCCCCAGTAGATACCTCAGGTGAGACTTCATTTTCATGCAGGTGATGCTGAAAGGGCCGGTGTTTGAAGGGGTTTGTTGGTCGAGTACCTTGAACCTAGGGTCTTATAACTGCGTGCCAATAGAGGCACACCTCCATGACTGCAACTTAGTGTAAACGAAGAAAACCTGCTAAGTTGAAAGAACAAGCACAAAAGAATGACCTGGAAGTTGATGAAGCAATAGAGACAAAACCCTCCATTGACACACAAGAACCAACGAAGGGCACCAACCTAGAAGTTGATGAGGTAATGGACACAAAGGTCCTTGCTGACCCACAAGAACCAACAAGAGGCACTCTTGGAGAAGGGATTATCACCATCCTTGAGGTATATATAGATGAAGAAGAACCAACAATTTTTTTTTTATGGGGAACAACCTATCAAACTATAAGAATCAGAAAAAGAAAAAACAAAAGCAGAGGCTCTTGCTGATCCACAAGAACCAACAGAGAGAACCCTTAGGGAACACATTGCAAACCCATGAGATGCAGAGGATCCAACACAAAAGAAGGAGGAACGTGAGGCATAGGCTCTTGTTGTTCCACAAGAACCAACAAAGAGCACTCCTTAGGAACAATCTTCCAAACCTCAAGAATCATAGACAAAGGAACCAAATCACTATGCCAATTCATAAGAGAAAGAAGAGCATGAACCAAAGGCTCTTGTTGACACAACATGAAACACTTTTGGAGACAATTCTGCTAATGCACATGAACCAAAAAAACAAGAACCAAAATTAGAGATTATTGAGCCTGAAAAGAAGGTTACTACTACATCCTCGGTAAGCGTTCCACATTCATTGCCTATTTATGCATATCTTATAAAACAAAATAAGATGTTGAGGATGAAAAATTGGAAGCTACAAATCAACCTTAAAATCTTGAACTAGATGAACAAAGGGCACCTGAGAAATTACTTGCTACAGAGGAACCCTCTCTTCAACTAGAAGAGACAACTCCAACAAAGGAAACAAAATAAATAGTTGTCCAAACCACATATGTTATATTGGTTAACAGAGCTTGTCAGACTAAACCAGAGTAGGGACTAGCAGAGGAAAAATAAATCACAAAAGGGCATAACACCAACGAAAAAGAGGAATGTAGTCATCCAAAGGAAGTAGGGGAGGTGGACTATAGTATTAACAACCTCCATGGAAATCTTGATTTCTCTAACCCCAACTGATTGTTGGTTGCATATGGACTTGCAACAATTTTGGGTTGGGAGAGATGATGAGTGCCTAAATTGGCATACTTACAACACCCATTCAATACCTTTTTCCTTACCATTTTCCATTGTTCTCTCTCTTCTAATATCTTTCTCATCCAGTATGCCTTAATTTTTCACATATGTATGAATCTTCTCCCGTATGCCATTTTCATGTTGTTCTTACATATTTCTTAAGGAAAATTGTTACCTTCTTGCACTTACATTGTTATGCAGGAACAATTACAGTGGTTGCAACTCCTCTACAACTGCTGCAACTTCGAGTATGATATCGTTGTTGCAACTCCAAGACAAAGTTTTCCAACACATTGGTCAGCGTTACAACCGACGGCCAGGGAACATTCGTCACACAGAAAGGCGACAAGAGGCAAGTGGACAACCAAAAGAGAGATTAGTTCACCTACCAACCGTCGCCCAATTAATCCAAGTCGACATATGCTCGATCTTTCCTAAAATTGGCAAATTCAATGTAAATGGAGGAACAACCCGATTCTCTTAGTTTTCCATCTATCTCTTTGTTTTATTTAGACACTAATGTATTGTATAAAATCCACATCTTTCCTTAAGCTCGAGGGATGATTTTAGCGATAGCATACAATTGTGTTGTAAAACTCAAGACTTTGACAATATAATTTCCTTTTCTCATGTTCGCGTGATGATGTGTTGAGCTTTCGTGTGATTATGATTTTGTAACCCGATACCTTGTCTAAGGGGGTAGGCCCCCCTTCTTAGCCAGGTACCGCCTGTACATTAAATGTAGGATTAACATTTTGTTGTTCTTCATTTGATTCCATAGTTATTTTATCTCTTTACATTGTTGTAAATCAAAATTTCGTAGACAATTAGCTGCAACTCAGGTGTGGTTAATATCTAGTTTCTTTATGTTGTGGATTCTGCAATCTTAAGCTGCAACTCAATGTTGATTCAATTTATATAAGTTTGTAATCACAAACGTTGTTGCAACTCTCATTGCTACAACTCACATTGTTGTAATTTTTGTGCTATAGCTCTGTTGCTGCAACTTGCGTTGTTGTAACTTTTGTGCTACAACTATGTTGTTGCAACACACGTTGTTGCAACTTCACTTGCAACTTTACTCTATTATGCTTCTTTTTAGATTTGTGACAACTTTATTCCTCAATAGTTTGGGATTCATATTACATTGGTTTTGTAAATTGTCATTGGATGTATGAACACATAACTGTTATAGCAAGTCAAGATCATCATTATACTTGAGCAAGTCACCTTTAAATATTAGCATAATTTTCCTTTCCACGAGAATGATTTATTTTCCACAAGTGCAATTTATTTTCTGCAAGTGTGATTTACTTTCCACATGAGTCACTTTTTGTAGGGGTGATTTACATTCCGTAAGGGTGATTTACTTTCTGTAAGGGTGATTTACTTTCCATAAGTGTAATTTACCTTTCTGCAAGTGTGATTTATTTTCCTACAATTCTAGAAGTAGTGTAGATTGGTGACTTAATTCTTAAAATATCGATTTGTGACATAAAAAATACTACAAGTAGCAATTACAACAATACACTTGCATATACGATGCACGACAGTTCGTAAGTGGGATACGACCCATGATTGATAATTAAATGTATAGCTCTTCAGTTGCTTACTAAATCAAATAGGAAGTAATTAAAACGTCCATCAATTACAAATGTAGACTTATTATGTAAACATAACAACCATTGAAGAATAACATAAACATCGTTAAATTCATCATAAACATAAATAAGTCATAACACTTATCTTTATGAAAACAAAACACCAACTGGCTACAGGTGAAGGATGTTCCACCCAACCATATGCTTGTTGTTTCCTATCTTCTTTCTGCAACAAGGCCACCCCCAAGCTGAGGCTATGAGTCCACAAGGATGAATTTATCCTATGGTTGACTCTAGTCCTCTCAAACAACCTAATTTCCTAGAAAATTCATAATATATTAACTCCTACAATAATTCCAACCCACTAGCTCTCTTTCCCCTCAACTTGCACAACCCAAGGAATGGGGTCAACTTCTCTGCCACACAGTCTCTTAGTCTATCCGACTTACCTCTAGGGCTCCAACACAGGTCGACTAAGAAATATCTTTGTTGGGAACTTGAGGAATTCTCGGTTGTAATGGAGTTGTCCCAATGGCAGTAATTCCCTATTCACATGGACATAATTTTCAGATGGGATTTCTCATAATAACCATAATAATTCTATCACGGGCCTAGTTCTACCACCTAGATTCTCAAGCAACTTCAGGTAGGAATAACGACAAAAAATGCCACAAAAACCAAAAGGCAAGGACTATATTTGCATGTTTACAACTTGCGAGTAGGCAATTAATTCTAAGGTCATAATGGATAAAATGAGATGAAGGATTTGGGATATTAATAAAATATTATTATTTACTTTAGCCCCTGTTGAGCCCCTAATCCCCCTTTCATTTTTCTCTCATGGAATCATAGCCCCCCATGTTACTATCCTTCTCAATCCACAACCATTGCTGTATTTTTATTGTTAATGTACAATATTTACATTTTTACATTGTTTAGCTCTCGAGCATTCATCGTATACACAAATATACATTGCAAATTTGGGGATCAAAACTTGGGTGTTACATTTTTCTTATTCCACTGTTTGAGTAAGAAACACATGATGTATATAAACCATACCAATTACTCTTAACCTCATACATTAGAGGGGCAATTGTTATTGTTGTAATTTCATTCACTTGCAACATTTGAGCGATTATTCTCGAAAACATCACCAATCCATGTATAATCTACATAATGCAGCTCATCACATCATGACTCGACTATTTTTTACCTCACTAAGCTTGGTTAAACCCCTAGTTGATTGTCTGTAGGGTGGAATTGTTTACCATTTAGCGTTTGTGCCACTCAAGTGGGAAATCCATTGAGATCCATGTGACCCCTATATGTGACGTACCTGATCCTCCACGTTGGGTACATGCCACCTAAAAACTTCTCTAATGATCTGATACCAAATTGTGACGTACCCGGCCTGGAGGGCCGGGTACACGCCAACTAAAACTTCTCAAATGCTCTGATACCAAATTGTAACGTCCCCCGACCACCCTAGCTGGGGACATGCCACCAACTCAAAACCAAACTATTCTGAAACCAGACTGTAACACACCCCAATCTTAAGCCACTGGGCTATGCATGCTTTGTTTGAGCTCATATATATATATATATATATATATATATATATATATATATATATAA
>ML785751.1:369429-388355 GCA_009831015.1 Picea engelmannii
CCATTTTTCTAAATCCATCGGTGTATTCTTGCACTGTTTGTCCTTTTCTTAGTTTTAAAGATTGCCATTCAATTATTGCTTTTTCTTTATAACCCAAAGGATAGAATTGTTTCCTAAGTGCAGAAATGAAATCCTTCCATGATTGAAATACATTACCCACATTTTGTGTTCCTTTTTGCAGCTTGCTTTGCCACCAGATAAGAGTTATGCCTGCAAGTCTCAGAGATGCCAACTTGATTTGTGTGGCCTCATCCTTGATCTGTTGCACACTGCAATATACCTCCATTTGCCTGATCCAGTTATCAAGTTTTTCTGCATTTACTTCACCATCATATATGGGCAACTCAAATTTTACATCAAGTTTTAACAATGGCATTTCATGTTTATTCTTATGAACATTTTTCTTTCCACTAGATTTAGAACTTGAACTTGAAGAAGAAGGAGAAGAAGGAGGTGTTGATGGAGGTGAAGGAGGAATCTGAGGATGGTCCTCTTCCTCTTCACTTTTGCCCTTTGAAAAATCACCCAAACCTGGTTGCTTCCGTTCCAAGTAATCTTCGTACAAGACTTTCACCATCTCCGACATAGCAAGGAATGTTTTCCGGAACTCTTTCTCATCTTGAGAAATCCCTTCTTCCGATGCCATCTTCTCGCTGTGAGAAGMTCTTTTTCTCAATCCAATTAATGGATTCTCTACAACAAGCTCGCCTTCACCACGCTGTAGCTTTTCCCTGTTTAACATGCAAAACTCAAATCCAAATGTCAACTAGCTCTGATACCACTTGATCCGTAGGATCTTTTAATGACTATGGTTGAGTTTAACTTTGCATGCATTAATTAACCATTTGAGAAAACTTAGTGAAGAATGAGGAAAGAAGAGGAATTATGACAGCCATATATACATTTTCAGATCTGAAATGAAAGAATACACAACAAACCATAACACGCAGATTGATAACGGAGTTCGGCACAACTTTGCCTACGTCTCCGGGCCTTTTTCTTTGTGGGGGAAGCTTATTTATTTCTGTTCAAATGCTCAAAAGTACATCGTTGTAATGCCAAATGGCTACAAGAATAATCTGGTCATGTTCTTCCATATCTCTAGAACCATGCAAAGAAAATGGCACGCAGAACGGATGTCCGGAGCTCCCAGAAATGGTCTGACAATGTCTCCTCCTCAAAAGCTTCTCTGCTTCAAAATGACTTTGGCTTGGCTTCTCCTCAGCATTATTATGCTCTGAATGCCCCCTATGTTGTCCCCTGGCCTCAAACAAGCCTTGGTTATATAGCTGGGAAGTTGGTTGCTCATCTCCAACTTCCTCCAAGAAGTTAGGCTCCAAAACTACCCAATAACTCCCAAAAATGGATAAAAACCATTAAAAATATGTTTAACATTAATTAAAAACCCAAAATCAGTTAGAAAACCCACTTTATAGTTATAATAGGGCGCTAGCCCCCTTATGCCCAGCGCGCGCCCCCTTGACAGGGTCATATGGGTTCATATGGCCAAGCGCTAGCCCAAAGGGCTAAGCGATGGCCCCTCTCCATACAATACTTTGCAATATATTTTATAATGTGGGTTTCATAACATACAAATTAATTTGGTGTATTCGCAAAAGACCATTTCTTAAAGTGTTGGGCTTGGTGGTGGTCATGGGTTCAAATCCCATGGACCCCAAACAAATTTTTTTTTTAAACATGCCACTTCAACTGATGACTGGGTGCCATGTGGCTGCCCATGACTGGGCCACGTGGCATCTCCCCATTCGACGGATTAATGCCACTTGTCAACCATTGACTAGTCCAGTTGCCTGCCACATGTCTGCCCTGTCAACGAACCTGCCCAATCACGATCAGCTAGAGAGTGCCATTTCATCTTCTTCACAATCAGCATGCTGATGTCATCAGCGTTGACTTTTTGACCAATTGACCTTTGACTTTTTACCTGTTTGGGCTTCCGATCAGAACACGATAACTTTCGCATACGGAACCCGTTTGACAAAGTAAATATGCCGCCGGAATCGGGAAGATGAGACAGACACAATGGTGTTGGTTTCGTCGGATTCTAAGCACTTTCATTTTTGAGCATTTTTCAAGCTCTGTCAGGCTTCTGGATCCGATTTCAGATCATTTCTCATGCCTGACATCCATGTCTCAACATCTTCATCCTTCTTATGCTCACCATCAAAAGTAGGAGGTTTGATCTTATTCATTTCTCCTTTCAACTCATCCACCCCAGACCTCATATGCTTCCTGACCGGGGATGGACTTGAGCTACTGTGTGATCTCCTATGTGAATGCTTTTGGGAGTGATGACGATGTTTGCTACCACTCCTTGATCTTCCTTTATTTTCATGGGTCCCATGGCATTTAAGTCTTCCTATTGTTCCTTGGCCTTCATAAGCCTCTCATTATCAGCCTTATGGCTCTGGATATATGTCTGCAATTTTCTGATGGTCTCAGCTAGATTTATGTCTTCCTCCTTTCCTCCTCTATGTCCATTGGAGTTGGTTCCTTCCATACCCAACTGGACATTCAACCCTATGATTTCATCTTCTTGGCTGTGGACTACCTGAGTATCCTCCATCACTCTGCACTTTGTGCTGACTCTGATCTGACAACTGTTAATTTTGCAAAAATGTGCAACCAACAAAACTTTGTCAGGTTAAATGTTCTTAATAATTTCATGAAAACATGAACCATTATGATTCATTAATATATATCAGACTTCTTTTCTACTGATTTCCCGAGAAATTGATTGTTGAGATCGAATTTCTGGAACAATTATCTTCTACTGTTCAATACCTTTCTAATGCCTGCTTCCATGCTCAATTATGAGTTTTGAATAGGAAGTTATGGATACTTGAACAATTTGTTCTTTTCTTGTTCTTTAAAACAATATTTTGGGTGCTAGCCCCTTTCCTTCGCCCCCCAAATTCATGTGACTAGGGCCTGTGACCCAACACTAACAACTAGCCCTGTGCTTCGGGCTTTGACAGTTTCCAAGTACATCACAACAATTCTCCTGGATCGCCGAACTGGCGAACTGACGAAGGACGGTGGATCTATGGTCCAACTTCTCTGCTCAGATCTATGGTGGATAGGATCTCTAGGACTCCGGGCTTCAGTGGTTTCTAAAGCACATCACAACAATTCTCCTGGAGTGTCAAACTACTGGAGATCCTCTCCTTCCTCCACGTGTCATATCCTGATGAACGATCGAGATTAACTCCGACCCTCTGGGAGTTCTCGACTCACAACAATTCTACAACTCAAATCCTCTGGAGTACTTCTTCTCCGAACCTTGGGATCTGGTGCCACGCGTTCTTTGTGATCAATGGTTGAGATGGACTATGGCCTTTGGGCCTCTGAAAGTCCTCGACCTCAACTACTTATGCCTTGAATCCTTCTACCCATGAGATCTATTGTCGCGTGTCCCTTCCTGATGAATGGTGAGGATTTACTCCGCTCTTCGGAGCTTCGGGGATTTCTCCTTCCTTTCACTTTAATTCTTCCAAACGCCGAAGTGGCGAACCCCTAGGGTCCACTTAGTACTGCACGCCCGATTGCTACGTGGCAGATTCCAAGAAGCGGACACATGGCCCAATCTGAGGGGTGACATGTGTCAAGTTCTAACTGCAAAATCAACCTTTCAAAAGCACATAACACACTAACACGTGGCATGCATCTTGTGTGTCCACGTCAACCCAGGTGATGTCACCAAGCCACATCATTTCAGAACTTCAGGACTTCAGAGGTCCAAAAGTTCTTCCAAGAACTTTTCCCTGAACGTCGAACTCCCGAACTGCTTAACCTCCCGGGACCCATGTAGTACAACTATCACTAATCAAAGCGGTGACACGTGGCCCCACCATCGAGTGACATGTGTCAGGTTCCAATCGTACTAAGGCCTGCCAAAAGTACAAAAATGAGTGACACGTGGCATACCTAGGTAGGCCCACGTCACCTTAGGTGATGTCATCATGCCACGTCATACCCGACACTTTGGGACTTTGGGGATTTCCTATCTTTGACACTTTATCAAAACTATCGAACGAGTCCACGTCACCCGGTGACGTCATCATGTCACATCACTTCGACAACCTGAGACTTCGACGATTTTGTTTTCTCATCGGTATTTTCACAAAACTGTCGAACCATCAAATTGTTGAACACTTCCAGGTCACCCCCAGTGATGTCATCATGTCACATCACTTCGACAAATTGAGACTTTGATGCTTCTTCTTATTGATACTTTTTGCAAAACTGTTGAATTGTCGATTGCCGAATAGGTCCACGTCATCTCCGACGTTTCGAGACTTTGACATTCCGGTAGATCTCTTCTCATTTGTTCACTTGTAAAACTCCCAAATTGCCGACTGCCGATGACTACTTCTCATAGCTTCGAGACTTTGGTGTTTTCGCTGTTGAACACCCCACAACCCCCAAACTGTCAAACTCCGAATATTGCTTAATCTAAGGACACGTGTCCCTGGAAAATGGACGGTCCAGATTGGTTCTAGACTTCGACAATTTCGCTGTTACAGATTTAAAAAACAACTGGAGGGGCGAAGTCCGAAAGGACTTCTGTGCTTAAGCTTCGTGCACCTTCTCCAGATCTGATGATTGTGGGGGGATCTGTCTTCTTCCAAATAGGTCCAACGACCCAAATTTAACTTTGTGGCCCAATACCACATTTGTTGTGGTTTATCAAACTGCTATACCTCCTGAGCTTCCGAACACAGCCAAGGTGTTCCCCCAGCGTCCTCTTGGCACTCTGTACAATCAAATCCCTATGGAATTTTTACTTCAAATTCCACATTTGTGGCCCATCCAGGTTCAGTGTTGAAACAATGGGCTTTGATACCAAATTGTGACGTACCTGGCTCTCTAGGTCGGCTACACGCCACCTAAAAACTTCTCTAATGCTCTGATACCAAATTGTGACGTAGCTGACCCTCCAGGTCGGGTACACGCCAACTAAAAATTCTCTAATGCTCTGATACCAAATTGTAACGTCCCCCAACCACCTTGGCCGAGGACACGCCACCAACTCAAAACCAAACTGTTTTGAAACCAGACTGTAACACACCCCAGTCTTAAGTCACTGCGCTATGCATGCTCTGTTTGATATATATAATGCAAATTTAAATAGAGATAAACATTTTGTTCATACACATATTCATGCAAAAGCGATAATAAACACATACATGCAATTCTAATAACATTATAACAGATGTACAAGATACACAACATACAATTAACACATAATTGCTACTTATCTTTTTATGAGAAGACCACCGACTATGTGCAAACCTTCCACGAACCTCCCAGCCTTAGACCATGCTGCTCCAATCTATCGATAGTGGGTCACCCCCGAGCTGGGACTAAACTCCACCCAGGGTAAAGGAAATCCTAGGCTAGGCTGAGACTATGGAAAGTTGCACAATGCAATAGGAAGGATTCCCTCCAATGAGCCTACTTACGCCCACTATTCACAGACTCTCATTCCCCACATGCCTATCCCACCCCGAGAATATACACCTTCATTGTTCCACAGTCCATCGACTGCTCCACTTCCCTTCCAGGGCTTCAACAACAGGTCGGATCAGGAATTCTCAGAGCTCTATAGATGTTTTTGAACTCCCTCAAGGAGAAATCACTTCCCCAACAACCTCTCTCACGTAGAGAGAGTTAATCACAGGCCTAACAACTTGCTTCTTCAACCCATGGGCTTGACAACCCACCTCTTCAAACCAGCTCTTAAGTCCACCAGGTAATCACAGTAGCAAAATTGAGTAAGGCAAGGGATGGCTCAACAAAATACAAAGGTCCACGATGGAAAAGGGTTCAACAATGGCATAATTAGCTGATTGCATGCCTGTTCAGTGCGTGAGTGAATGGAACAAAGGATGACAAGTATGGTCCAAATGGTGAGAACGAATTCGTGAGGAGAGATGGCAAGAATGACTGGCGAACGAGCCCCCACAATGATGGAATTTCCCTCATAAATTTGCATGCGTCCTGGATGACACTTGGATCTCCAGGAGCTCGTTCCTCTCCACTTGGAGTTCGCTCCTCTCCCCCAAAGGAACTTAGGATAACAAGGTTTATTTCCCAAACTTTAGTAATTTAGGAAATATATTATAATATCCCCTTGGGTTAAGCCCTCAAGCTTAGCCCCTTTTTCCTAGCCTCTCATCCCCCTTCCCTTTCCCTTCCTAGTGGAGCTTAATACCCCATAACTCTTTCTTCGTGGTCGGTCTACACGCATCGATGTATTTTTATTAATGTTCTGCATAATTACATATACAAAAATCAGGCTCACTGGCCTTAACATCCAGGCTCTCCGACCTAATAAACACATAAGCCTTCCAACTTATAAACACTTGGCCCACTAGCTTATAAACATCATTAAACACCATTACAATTCAACAACGACTCGACCTTAGGGTATTACACTATAAATTTAAAAAACAACTAATCCACAACTTATAAGTGCACACACGCTTATTTAAACGATGTAGTGGGTACATGTGGACCTTTTTGGAATGTCAGCTCCATAATTGCTAACCACTTAGACTTCCCTAATACCCACTAAGCTTATGAATTCTCATTGATGAATAAAGAGAGTTCATATGGAAGCTAGTTTAAGATTGGGGGCCCATTGTCCATCTGTACAAAGAAGCCATGGGGATACATTCCAAACGAGGAAAAAATAACATGGTTATTTTGCCAAAGTTCCTTTGGAGAGATAAATAACTATTATTCATATCCCTTCATTGTTTGAGTTTCTCACCCTCTTGTTACTAGCTTGCTTCTCTTCGTGCCCATTCATAGAGGAGCTTGTTGTTGTCACATATCATATTTGGAGATTGAGCATACATGAAGGTAAAATGACCCTCCCACAAAGAGCTTTTGAGTCCACTTGCTGCTACAAACTATCTTAAGGTCTTGCATATAAGTTATTGCTTTGTCCATTGAAATAAATCAAGTGTTATTCTTTTCCCCAAATAATGGCTTTGTGAATTATATTTGTTATTGAATACTTAATTTAGTAATTGCATTATTTACATTTTGTTGTTAAATTAAAGAACATATTTGCATATGATGTGCTTGTCTTTTCATTTATTTTATCTATACCTAGTTTTAACAACTAGCTAGATTAGAGTTTTCCGTACACCTATACAATAAATTACCTACAATAGGGTGCATATTGGTTGCCATAACTAATTTTAACAACTGGCTAGATTAGAGTTTTCCGTACACCCATACACCAAATTACCTACAATAGGGTGTATATTGGTTGCCATACATGTGAGACATTTAGTGATTGAGGTTAGAGAACTCATTATTCATCTTATATTCTTAGAGATGTTGAGCATATTGAGTTGAGAGGTTTTGCTCCCTTCACCCTCTATAGGCAAGGGAAACACTTATATCATAGTTTCCTGCTTTGATTTAATAAAACATTTGATACAAATTTATACTATTCATAGCATTTCTCTTGCTTATGTTCACATCTATTCTTAAATATGTATAATTTTCATACTCTGGATTTATGCATAAATTCTCTTGGTACTAAAAAAACATTAACAATTTAGATAAGATATCATTATGACATTTAAACTTAAATATACATACCTTAAATCACGTGTTGGTTAAATTTGAGGAGCTTAAGAACATGTGTTTCCTCCTAAGAGGTCACAAGTTCAAATCCAAAGGGAGTAGAATATGTATACCTCTATAAACTTTACCAATCAAATCGCTGAATGAAAAAGTTTCATGCACCAATTTGATGTTTCACTTAATGGTAACCTTAAAAATAAATTATATATTATATATATAATATTAATTTAAAACAATAATATATAATAGTAATTATAGTATGAAATGAATGGGTTAAAAACTAGTAATGAGATCTAATATGTTATCGAAAACGTAGAATCCAAACTTATAAAGTAAGCTAAATTTAAATGTAAGGAGATTGAAACAATCAAATAAAATGCACACGCAAAAGGAAAGCTCATAGCATCATAAGAAGCGAGAGGAAAGACTCAAAGCATGATTAAAAAAAAAAAATTCCCCATTCCAATACTCCACTCCTTTTTCCTAAATTTGTTTTCATATCCTACACCAGAATCTACGTTCTTTGTCACATTGATGATAGATAGAATTACAACCTTAGATTTAATTTCCATTCAGCATTGGCATTAGTACGAGTAGGACAAATATATCTGTTGGTAAAAAGGAGGACAAATACATAATTAAGTATACTTATCATTAAATTAAGTTTTTATGTACGAATTATCATTAAACATGGACTCTCCTTTCAAACCCTACATCCCCGGGTTCGGAGAGGCAGTTAAGAGGGGTATTGATTTTGCTATTGCGGCTACTTGAATTATAAGGAGGAAGAAGAGGAGGAACAGCAACAGCAGGAGTCAACGGGATCGTTGAGGCGGAGTCTGTTCACAAACCCAAAATGGTATGTGTCTGAACTTTTCGATTTCCTCTTAGTGCTTTCGGAACTGGAGATCTCCTTGCAGCTTGAAGATCGTTGTTGGGTATTTTTCTTTCTTAAGAAAAGGATTACACGGTACGCAATAGGAGTTTTGTTGTTTTACTTGATCAAATGTGGTGAGTGAGGGCTTTCCAGTGGCTTATCTCATCTCAGAACCATTTATGTCCTATTTTTTTGTGGGTGCACTTAATGACAAGAAAAATCTGACTGCTCACCTGGGAAAGAAAAAAGATAAAAACGAGTCCTTGAGTGGTCATTAATTTTACCTGCTGTGGTCGGTGTATACAATCTACCCAGTTATTGTTGCAAAACTATTCTGCTGTGAAGAACTCGCTGTGTGTATATGTATTGTTCACACAAGTCCATTTTTCGTTGTTGCAATCTCTATACTTGAATCATTGATCTGTATAGGTAGGGTTTGCCTTCTCTCAAAGACACATAAAGGTGAACTGGTGGGTTTTTATTGTTCATCCTTTTGTTTTTCGATATCAGATAAAATTACCAAGAGAGAATGATTTGACCTTTTGGGTCATCAGTGGAGGGTGTTTTGGCAATCTAGAGTTGTCATAAGTGGTATGTGTGGACCTTCCAAAATATGGTTAGAATGTGACTGCCTAATAACCGAGGAGTTGGATTTGAGTGTTGAGCCTTATCAACTTAAAATCAAATACAAGTAGTTGACTTATTATAAAAGTATGCTATTTACGGTTGTGTTGTATTTGTTATTAGGTACTAGGTTGCATATTATACGTAGCTCTTTGGTTTTTTGCAGTCATAAGTGGTATGTGTGGACCTTCCAAAACATGGTTAGAATGTGACTGCCTAATAACTGAGGAGTTGGATTTGAGTGTTGAGCCTTATCAACTTAAAATCAAATACAAGTAGTTGACTTATTATAAAAGTATGCTATTTACGGTTGTGTTGTATTTGTTATTAGGTACTAGGTTGCATATTATACGTAACTCTTTGGTTTTTTGCACTGTAGGTTGTGTTCTTTTTCATCTTCTCACTATAAAAATACTCCTATATTTTGGAAACCCTCTAAATTGTGTGTGTTTACGGTGTTAATATTTGTTAGAAGGTCATTTTCTAAGGGAAACAGTAATGTAGGGAATGTAATATTTCTGCATGGTGGGAAATTATAATGTAGGGGTTGGAAGAGTGAGGCCTGAGAAGAATAGGGAGGGGTACGATTAGTGGATTTGTTATTTGATTGTTGACCAAGACCGTGCAGAGGATTGTAGTTTGACTGATCAATGCACATCAGCATGAAATTAATCATGGAACTTCACTTACTCCACCAGGCTCCTGCTCCAGACAAATCTCTTGGGACAAATCTTTGTGCAACTTAAGGTCACGTTTACATTGAGATTTGATGGGCAACTTAAAATATATGTTTCTTGGAAGATTGCATTGATGTGATATCTAAAAGAGGTTTTGAAACTTGGTAGGTAATTGCTATTTGGAGAAATTTGTTATTGATATTTATTCAGAAAATCTTACCGTCATTCACCCTCCCATGAAGAGACCAAAATATATTTTGACCCAGATTCCTTTCATGGCCATCTGATGCGCTTATTGATTTTTTTTGTATTTCAATTAACTAGCGTTGCATAAATTCACATAGACATCAACCTTATCATTAGTGCAGGAGAGATCAATGGAATAAAAAGTTTGCATCTGCATTGCATGCAAAGGCAGATGGGTCATATACAAGATATTCTCATTGTGGATTGACTGATAATCTCTTCTAACATCGACATTTAATTAGAGGCAAACCACCAAATATTTCTCCATGCATGTGATTGGTTTTCCAAGCCGAAACATACATATATTGATATTTAATGTTGTTATCTATTGCATTCCATGAGAGAAGGTGTTGGCAATACGCCTTTCATGATGCATTATTTGATTTCAGTGTCTATCATGTCTCCTTTCCATCATTGCAAAGCACAACTCTTTACTTTTCTTAAAAGAAATTAAGGTGTTTTCTGATATGTTTCAAGTGTTTCACTTTCTTGAACTTACAGGTGAACGTACCTAAGACAAAGAAAACTTTCTGCAAGAATAAGGCTTGCAAAAAGCACACTTTGCATAAAGTAACGCAGTACAAGAAAGGAAAGGATAGTCTTGCTGTACAAGGTGAGATTATATGGGTGGCATCTTTTGTTGAACGAACTGAACTTATTTTCAGTCTTTCAGTCTTTTCTGTCGACAGCTGATTTGTTTTTCTCTTGTTTTCAGGAAAGAGACGTTATGACAGGAAACAATCTGGTTATGGAGGTCAAACAAAGCCTGTCTTTCACAAGAAGGTCAGTCAAACGTTGTGAAGGAATGATTTAGTTTTATCTAAGAAACAGGATTCGTGGGTTATGGCCTGCATGACCCAAATCCCCATATCAGACACGTGGATTTGTGTGTCTATCATGTGTTGTGTCAGACACGTGTCCCACATGTGTTGGATACAGAGGCCCTACATTGTCCCAGGGTGCCTGACACTCAGGACACAAATGTTATTCAAAAAAATATGTCCTTGTTAATTTATGAGCTTGATTTAAAACTGAAAGTACTTTTTAAAATTCTGACTGTACTTTGAACTTAGTTTAACATCATTCATAAACCAGAACAGCAATAATCATAATAATTTACCAGCATGCAAGATCACACCACATGTACCCTGGGGAAACCCTATACAGGGAGAAAACCCCCAGCAAACAATCTCCTTTTATTGCATTAATAAAGTATGATCACTTACAAAATATCCACCATAAATACTCTGCTCTTAAAGAGCTTGCCAATGACTTTAACCTGACTGTAGACCACTGAGAAACCTCGCTGTTATAAACTCTGTTATAGGCCAGCCTTGAAGGTGTACCTCACTACTTTCTTGGACTGATATGCTGCCTTTTATTTGACTGTTATAGCTGCCTGTTATTGGACTGATATGACAGCCTTTATTGACTGTTATAGCAGCCTGTTATTGGACTGATATGGCTGCCTTTATTGACTGTTATAGCAGCCTGTTATTGGACTAATATGTCTGCCTTTAAGCTGGACTGATACACACCTGTTACTACTCTGTTATGGACTGATATATCACTCTTCTTCCTCACTCATATGCTGCATAATAAGTGTATAGAAGAGAGGGTCGACCTCTTGTTTAAATAGGAGTGGAGAGGTAGAGAGGAGAAGGCTCTAAATAGTTTAAGTGAATGCATGCTGAAGTTAACTCAGCCATCAAAATTAGAACTGATCATTAACTCAGCAGTCAAAAATAGAACTGAACTGACCACTTCTGTTAAGAACTCGCCCTTGACAATAGATGCATGTGAACTTCTTAGCATGCACATGACATGCATACATGCAACATGCAACAAACTTGACAACTTTGACTCTGACCTAGACATGCAACTTTGACTTTTTACAACTTGACTCTTTACAAAGCAATTCGAATTTCTTCATGGTGGAAGGTGTTACACGTGCCAACGCACTAGATCAATACATTACATCATTTACAATATCAGGAAGATCGTTTGTTTCTAGCTCATAGGAATTTTGTGTTCAACCTAACGTTTGCTAGATGCCTTGACTTTTGCTCATGGCTCACAAGGCTTGACTAGGCTCACAGAGTTTGTACATTCCCTCTGACTTTTGCACTAGTTTGTCTATGCTCACAGAGGTTGTACGTTCCCCCTGACTTTTGCACTAGACTGTCTATGCTCACAGAGGTTGTACAATCCCCCTGACTTTTGCATTAGACTTACATAGCATCTCGTTCGTCCTGAGTTTTGGTTTGACTCACAGAGGTTGTATGTTCCCCCTGTCTTTTGTCAATACCTCACAAGACTGTTTGATTCTCCAAATCGCCCTGGCTAGCCTCAGGGTTGGCCCATATGGCCTCTCATTGGAGAATGAATGGCGATGCTGCCAAATTTAACAGTCCTCACACATGTTTGATATAGTTCTATTTTCTAGATGTTGAAAAATTTACATCTTAATGTCTATATTTTGGTTCTGTAATTTTTATTACACACACATCCCCTGTATCCTGTTTTGGGGGGTATGTCGGACACTTGAATCCCTATGTTAGGTGACTTAGGGTATTATGTAAGCTGTCTGCCCATGTGTTACATGACACATTTTGCACTTAAATAAACATGTTTTGCAGCTGCTACATTTATATGTATTTTTCGGTTTCTGTTTGAGCTATCTTGTATTGCCTTGTATTGCTATTCTCTTGGTTCTCTATATGTGCCTCCGGTGCACTATTCTTTGTTAATTCCATCACTGTTGATTGTTTTTGGTCATCCACAATTGTGTTATAGAAATTTCCTTGTTTTATATGTTTACTGTTCTTTGATAAAATACAAATGCATAGAGGTTCAGTCTTTTTAACATTTCCTCCAAGAAGTGAATATCTGACTGCTACATCTTAAGTCTTGTTTGTGGGGTGCAGAAGATGTCAAACACATTTTGCTTTCTACAACTGAAAATTGGCATCTTTTTGAACTTGTACAACTATGTTACGAGTGATTTAACAATTATCCAACTTGTCCAACTTGCATTTTGGTTGCGTTGGCAGGCTAAAACAACAAAGAAGATTGTGTTGAAGCTGCAATGCCAGTCTTGCAAACATTATTCCCAACATCCGATCAAGGTAAATTGTTTCACCAAAGTCTTATTCAAAGTTCTCTTGAGTCTTAACTTCTTATTTTTTTATCTCATTTTGCAGCCATTAATCATTAATGCTTATGATTATTTGTTTCTATATAGTAACCGTTTGATGAATTTATCTATTTTTCTGCAGCGATGCAAGCACTTTGAAATTGGTGGGGACAAGAAAGGAAAGGGCACATCTCTCTTCTAGGTGCATTGCCATCAGTTGATAGCGATGTCTTCCTACCTGTAGAACTGTCAAAACATAAGGGTGTTTTATAGATGCAGTTAACTCTACTGGTTCAGTACTTTAAATTTTCTTTTCATGAATACTTTACCTTGAAATATGTCTGCCAAGTAGATAATCTCGTAGCAAACTGTCAATGAGTATAGTAGGAAAAACCGAGTTTTTGTAAATAGAACCTTATGAAGCTTTGAAATTCACTCTTAAATTATTCATAGAAGATGAGACCTCTGTGGATTTTTCTCAGCTTACATTATCTAGAGTATAGGCCTAACTGATTTTTATTCGTGAAATAGAAAGAAATTAGAATACAACTAAGCTTATATTTCCTACATAGATTCTGATTTCTGTCCTGGACATTTATGTTTGTTGATTTTTGTTGTATGTCTTATCATCTGTTGCTGAGAAAAAACATGTGAGATCTCCTTCATGAGTCTTAGTATATGATTGGGGAAAGCTAAAACTCCATGTCCTTACAAACCTTGTATTCTGCCTCCCAAGTTTAAAAATCTTTCTATGAAGTTAGAAGCAGAAAAAAATTGAAAATTCTACTTGATCTTTATGTTTCTAGGCCTGACCATCTTTGTGTAAAATTATCATTTTACTTTGACATCATTCTATCATTCTTGATGCCCTATTTGCTCATGACTATTTTAAAAAGGTTAGTACTGTTAGAAGTGGAAAATTAGAAGGATCTATTAGATGTTCAAGTTTATGAGCTTTAGGCCATCTCGGGTACGAAAACAGTCATTTTGATATTTTTCCATCTTGGGTATGAAAACACTGCTATTTGTTTTTCAAAAGGAAGTGTACTGTTCTCTTCTGACACTATTTGAAACTATCACAGGACACCACAAATTCTTCTCTATCCTTCATATTGCATATTGTGATGATTTCCTAAATATCGTAATCTTGGTTTTTGTTGGGCCTTGTTTTGGGAAATCGATGCTCGAAGTTTGGGGCAGTTTTCACTAGATTTAAGCATTGCATCTGGATACTGGATTCTCTTATTCTCATTTTATAAATGTACATCACATGGGAAAAAGTAGCCTTAAAACCAATAAACCTTACTGTTATGAATTCTATATCTTATATTACATTATACCTTTAAGAGAATTTAGCGCAGAAATGCGTATTTTAGTGGAGAAAGTACAGGGCTTTTAGCCTTTTCGATACGAATAGTCTATCTACAGCTCTTTCTTCCGCTGATCATATCTTTATTGACAGCCTTAAGTGCCAGATTATCATATTTTCCACTATCATAACTGCTATTCAGATCTATGAAATACCTAGCCCTTCCTATATTTCAAGTTATGGTTTTCCTGCATAACTCGTACAAGAAGTATGAATGTGCAACAAATTAACGCTTTTCCAGTTGCTCAGAACAATAGGAGGGGAAATTGGCATTTCTGGCCTAAAATCCAGCAGGAATCATTTTAGATGCATGGAATTGCAAATATCAGATCTCAATATCGCACAATCCAGTTGCAGTGGGGATATTTGAGGGCGTTGAATTCATTTATCCATTAAAAGCAACACTTTTATCTATCCAAAATTGCAATTTCAGCAAATATTGTCTGACCAAATTCAGGTGAAGGCAAACCGGAAAAGGTAAAAAACATAGAATGTTTAGCCTTCTTCTAACTTAAAGGCATTGTCTAACTGTTCTACGTTTTGGCTTTTTTTGTCGGAATTCGGCGACATACATCTGCACGAAATCACTATTTTCTGTTGCTTAAAATCCATTTTTGAATGCAGAAATGGATTCAGCATGCTGAAAAACCTCTGGGGCACTTGGATTATACAAAAATAGTCCCTCAAATCTGCAGATCTAACAATCTCTCACTGGATTTCCGACAAATATCCCCAAAAAATATTGCTGGAGAAGAGCTAAATCACAACCATTGATTTATTGGGACGACTAAGAATATTCCAGCAATATTTAATCTTGTCCATACAAAACTGATTAATCACTAAAAACATATTAAATGTGTCCATTGTCAATAGGTGTACGCCTTTCCACGTAATTATAATTTTATGGAGTTAAATATACTCAACTTATTGAATGCTATTTTCTTTTTCTTTCAAAATCAATTAAATTATTTTTTAGTAATTATTAATAAATAAAATGTATTGAAAATTATTAATATGCATATTTGTGCAAATGTAGATTTAAAACTTTATCACCAATATTTTTTAGCATATAAATAAAATTTTGAAGTAAATCTAAACATTATTTATCATTCTTTTTAATGTTCATAACAATTGTTGTCATCATCATTATCATCAATCTTAATATGAACTATTATTATATTGTCTTTACTTATATAAAATAATATCCTATCATGATTGTATAATTTAATCTTCTTACAAAGACTTGAAGTAAATCTAAACATTATTTACCATTCTTTTTAATGTTCGATAACAATTGTTGTCATCATCATTATAATCAATCTTAATATGAACTATTATTATATTGTCTTTATTTATATAAAATAATATCTTGTCATAATTGTATAATTTAATCTTCTTACAAAAACTAATAAATTAAGTATTTGGATAAAATATCTTTTACAATGATATATTATCTATTGAAAAGATATATTGATCTATAAAAAAAAGAGCATAACATGCAACCCTAAAAAATTATATTGATGCATAAGAAAGATAAGGATAATATGCATCCCTTTAAAATATAGTGCAAGGGTTTCCTATTTCGTCTTGGTCAAAGCTCTCCCTACATAGTCATAGTCTTACAATTATTGGTTACATTATATTGATTTATAAGAAAGTGCCCTACATAGTCATAGTCTTACAATTATTGGTTACATTATATTGATTTATAAGAAAGTGCAAGGTTTCTATTTCGTCTTGGTCAAATTGTATAATTTAATCTTCTTACAAAAACTAATAAATTAAGTATTTGGATAAAATATCTTTTACAATGATATATTATCTATTGAAAAGATATATTGATCTATAAAAAAARAGAGCATAACATGCAACCCTAAAAAATTATATTGATGCATAAGAAAGATAAGGATAATATGCATCCCTTTAAAATATAGTGCAAGGGTTTCCTATTTCGTCTTGGTCAAAGCTCTCCCTACATAGTCATAGTCTTACAATTATTGGTTACATTATATTGATTTATAAGAAAGTGCAAGGTTTCTATTTCGTCTTGGTCAAAGCTCTCCCTACATAGTCATAGACTTACAATTATTGATTACATTATATTGATTCATAAGAAAGATAGGCATAATATGCATCCTTGTGAAAATAGTGTAAGTGTTTCTTATTTCTTAAGGGTTTTAGTCAAAGCTCTTACTACATAGCCATAGACTTATAATTATTGGTGACATTTAATCTTACGAGATAACTATTTCGTTCCTTTACACATTGCATTACACTTACGATCAAAATTAATAAAAATTATGTAATGGTTCAAGGTTTTGTTAGACTTATAATTATTGGTGACATTTAATCTTACGAGATAACTATTTCGTTCCTTTACACATTGCATTACACTTACGATCAAAATTAATAAGAATTATGTAATGGTTCAAGGTTTTGTTATTATGCATTAGAACAAAGTCACTATCAATAAAACAATAAGTGTATTATATAATTTATAGTTTTATGGAGTTGAATAACTACCAATAAGACAACAAGTATGTTATAATTTATAATTCTATCAATAAAACAATAAGTATATTATATAATTTATAGTTTTATGGAGTTCAATAACTACCAATAAGACAACACAAGTGTGTTATATAATTTATAATTCTATTGAATTCAATATATAGACTTATGAATTCAATATATAGACTTATGGATGTTTCATCATTGAAACAACTTTTTCGTTCTTTTGAATGAAATTAAATTCATCATGTCTTTATTAATAATAAAATATATTGAAAAATACTAATATGCGTTTTTATACATATAATATTTTGGTTTAAATATCAACTATTATATTATTTTGTTCACATGAAATTGTTCAATTTATATTTTTTACATTAAATTATTTATAATTTATTATTGTTATTATTTAATTTATATATTTCATGATTTTTTATTAATAAAAAAATATATTGAAAATACTAATTTGTAATTTTATCCATATATATAATATTTAGTTTCAATTTCTTGTATTGTTTTATTTAAATAAAATAACATTATATTATGATTGTCTTATTTAGCTTTTTTACATTAACCAATGAATTAATTACTAGGAGATAGCATACACATTTTTCATAATGATATTACTATATGAAAGATAGGCACACACCAACTACATGTTTGAGCTATAAGGAGTAGAAATTTAAAGTGACATAAAAAAGAAGTTATTTGTCACGAGTTTGATTGCACAATAGATGAAGATGAATTGCACCTAAAGAGTTCGGGTCATAGTTGAGAGGCCTGTTATCGCTCAGTTTGTAGGGTAAGCTTAATAGCTTGAAGGCAAGGGTCAAACTAGCGTAACAAGAGCTTCCCCACCCACTGTCACCTCTATGGGGAGCTCTTTCTATTCAGGGTGGCTAATCCCAAGGGAGACATCCCTAGTAATCTGGGGTATTGAAGGAAAATGATCAGGGGTTTAAGGCTCAAAGGTTAAGGTAAGCTTTCCCTTCATAGATTACTGCCAAATGGATAGTCAAAGAGAAGGTATTCCACTGGAAGGGCACCTGTTTGCGAGACAAGGTAAATAAAACTAAAACGTGTAGCAGTGGTTAGTACTTCAAATTGTTAAGGACTATCTTTAATATATACACATGAGCATAAATAAATGTAATTATTGACGAAGTCAATGATTGGAATTAAAGCTAAGACTTATAATATTACTTCTTCAATAAGTACAAATGATAGAGCATTCAATGTATGAAATTAATCCTTGAACTAACACAACACCTTAACTATCATTAATATGCTTCACATATATTGTTGCTGCGTCAAACCTGCTAAGGGTGACGTCAGCCCTAATCTAGGTTAGTTTTTAGTAAGCAAGGAGGTGGACGTTTTGCAAATTAGGACAATGAAAGTAATCTACACATCAATGCCAAATGCTAGATGACAATGCCAAAACGTTTTATACCAAACAAGAAATAAAAATATGTATGACGTCACTAGCTAGTTAGGGTTAGTAGGTCGCTAGGGTTAGTTAGGGTTTCAAGTTTTGGAAGATAGAAAGGTTGTTTTGATACAAAACTCTCAACGTTGCAAGTTTTAGACCAGTGCCTAGGGTATTATGGAGTCAAGGAGTGAGGCTAAAGGCTTAGAAGGATTTAAATCTAAGGACGAGAGAGTTAGGCTTGATGGCGCTGCAATGGCAGGGCCATGAAGTCAAAACCCTAAGGGGAGGAGGCTCATTCCGGTGTAGCTAAAGCTAGGCCTCATGCTCCTCCCTCTTTCCTTAAAACTCTTTGGCAAAACGGCTAGCTTCAAAACATAAATCTAGGGCTGAAAAGTGTTGTTGGGGCCAAGGCTTTTCAAACCCTA
>ML785751.1:393920-428837 GCA_009831015.1 Picea engelmannii
ACCCTAAGAGTCAAACCCTAGGTGTAAAATTAATTAGGCCTAGGACGTCTTCTTTCTTCAATTTATGTTTCAAACTAACTCAAGAAAAAGGAGAAATAGTGTAGCAATGGCTAGGCTATATTCTTCTTAATCAAATGGCTAAATAAGTCTTTATCATGGGGACATGAAGCAATGACCTACTTGTGTGCTTGCTCTCTAGGGTTTCAATGATTAAGCATAATAATAACAATGTAACCATACATGTAAGATATTAAACCTACAACCATTCAATCAAGAAGTTTTGTATGAAAAATACACTTACAAATTCATGAAGAGCTTATCAAACCCTAGTTGTAACACCTTCCAATGATAAAAACACCATACACATGCCAAAGATAATCCTCCCAAGTGTAGCGCCTCAACTCCAAGAGCTAATAATCCAAGATAAAAGACTAAAAAAGAGATCTCTCACAAGAGAGCAAGTTGTGTTATGCTAAAATGAGGCTCAACGTCCTCAATTTATATCATCCAAATGACCTTAAATTACAAAATAGGTAATTAGAAACAGCCGACAAGGCTGACTTAACAATATTCCATTATTTGTCACATTAAATGCTAAAATGTCAAAAGTAAGAGCTAAAAGGGAGACGTCAGGCCCCTCTGAGGGAGACGTTGGCCCCTTTTGGGCATCATCAGCATCCAAAAGGCAAAACGTTGGCGCCTCTGGGGCTCCTGCAACCTACCACACGTGCCACATAGTCCCAGCACACTGCCACATGCTCCAGAAAACGTCCAGCCTGCCCTGGGTGGCGTCCTATCCATCAAAGCCATCATCTCATCTGCAGGGGTGATCCCCCCTAGGTCGATCTCTGCCAAAGTGTCCTGGTGAGGATGTCCTCCTGTCTTCTTCGTGCAAGGGCTCATCATGACGTTGTCCTGCCTCTGCCATCTTAGCAACCATCTGATGGGTTCTTCAGCCCTATGGAGGTCCGAGCTAATCATCTCCCCATGTGTATCGGTCCTCTGGTACCTGTCCGCCGGGTATGGTCCTGCACATCAAAGACTACGCCCTCCATGGGCTCATCAGTCCTAGAGATCACAACAATGTAAATCATATCTCATCACTAAAGTTATCAAACATATGCATGAAGTCCCTAACATATCATCTAAGAGCTCAAAGATATTACACAGATCTACTATACAAAGCTAAGGAAAACCGACAGAGCAACCTATTGGGCTAACACCCACAAGAGATGGAAAGTTTCCTCATAAGATCATTCAAGCCATGTTTTATGAGGTGATATGGTTTTTAGGGATGTCCAGTCACAGTTAGACCAAGGGCAGGTGTTCTTATATATGCATTAGGTTCCTTTCATTTATGATCACTGCTTGGATCTTACACTAATCCACTTGACCATTGTTGGGGTGATTGATGGGGTGATTTAACAAGTTGATATTCATGGGTTTTGATTAGCCACCAAGGGGGATTTGCAAAGCCATCGTCCGCTCCCACCATTTTTATCATTTTACATCTTATACCCCGCACATCTATCCCATTCCCCTAGTCTGACCATTAGGATGACCTTTTAGGGTTACACTTTGTCTTGTGGGAAGAAGGGGCTAAAGGCCCAGGGGGTAAAAGAAGCTGGTAAAAGATAAAAGCCATAGGAAATAAAACCTTGAGATGCTTCACCCAGGGGATCCCCGAGAAGGCAATAAAAATCCTCTCGATAAGAAACTAAAGGGACCCTAAGAAAAATAATAAAAAATGAAACAAGACCTAACCAAGAGGATGGGAGGTCTCATCACGAGCCGACCCATTATGCTCATAGGTATTCAGCAGTATGACATTGCCACTATCTGGTCACCAAGCCAGGGCAGTGACCTTTGGTTGCATGGCCAAGGGAAAGGGGGTCTCATCACGAGCCAGCCTTATCATTTCTGCGAAGATACTAGTGGGTAACGCTGTCAGCTCTGGCCACCAAGCCAAGGCAGTGTTCTCTGGTCAAACCTTGAAGCAAAAAAGAAATAAAAGAAATAAAAGAAAAATAAAGGCAATAAAGGGCTTGGAAAAAATGCATCCATGACGGGTACAACTCGCCTCCTACAAAGGCACCCACAGATAAATATGACACATACAATGATACCTTGGACCAATTACCTCATGGAGCAAGAGTCCTCTCTAAAGCAAGCCCAGGCCGGTGGTGATGGAAGCTGCTACTGCTGACAGGACAAATCTGGCAAAGAAGAGGAAAGATGGGCCCTCCAGGGCCATGCTCAGGTCAATCCTGCTCTCGATACTCCATGTCTAGGACCTGTGGGCCTCGAGACATGATCTCCTAGTTATCCCTAGATATCGGGGATAACAAGGCCAACTTTGACTCTATAATAAAGGTGTGAAGTTACTTGGGGGTGATTAATTTTGAAGATTTTGCCATCCATAAAGATGAGAGATGATGAATTATCAATATCTTTAAATATAGTGGTATGCTTATATTTAAACTTGAAAGATCACATGAAAGCGTCGTATGTTTAAACAATATTTAAAGTACAATTGCATTGGGATGATGATTTGTCAAGATCTTTAAAATACAATAACATGCTTATATTTAAACTTGAACAATTACACAAAAGTGTGCATGTTTGCTTGCGTATGTTTAAACTATATTTAAAGTATAATTGTTGTCATCATCATTATCATCAATATTTTATTCAATATGAACTATTATTATATTGTCTTTACTTATATAAAATAATATCCTGTCATGATTGTATAATTTAATCATTCTTACAAGGACTAATGAATTAAGTATTTGGATAAAATGTATTTTACAATGATATAGATATGATCTATAGAAAAGAAGAGCATAACATGCAACCCTAAAAAATTATATTGATTCATAAGAAAGATAAGGATAATATGCATCCCCGTGAAACTGTGAAAATATCGTGTAAGGGTTTCCTATTTCTCAAGGATTTTGGTCAAAGCTCTCACTCCATAGTCACAGACTTGCAATTATTGGTTACATTATATTGATTCATAAAAAAGATAGGCATAATATGCATCCTTATGAAAATATTGTGTAAGGGTTTTTTATTAGTCCTTGTCGTAGGCATAGAGAGACTATAGCGATCGATGATTCGTTGACTACACATTAGTTTGTCATTTGACCTGAAATATTTGCACAATATCTTTTGTTGGAGCTATGGAATTAAAAACATATATTTTTATATAATAAAAAGTAACATATATGTACTGATCTGATTGGATAAGAGATTGGAGGTCTTATTGCCATCTTAGCTATTCCCAATGTATTATATGGCAACATATCCATACTTTTTCTCGTAGATAGTATTTTTGAATCATATATTTTTCCTCTATATTGCTTGAAGGTGGATTAGTGTTAGCGTTAATTCGAATGTTTGTATTAGCATTTTCTGCTAGTTGAATATATCCATAAGTTTTGATATGTACTAAGCATATTGAAATGTTTTGATATCCAACCTTTGTAGTGATTAAGAATTTCAAAGTTTATAGCGTCTTTGGCGGATGTATATTTGTTGAAATGTATTGACGCTTATTCCGAGATGCCTCAATAGGCTTGACAACTTAAATTTTTACATGATGCGATGTCCTCCAACACCACTGACAGCTTAAATGTTTGCATACCCCGAGGTCCTTAGACAACCTGACCGTCCTAAATGTTTATGTAAATACGTTTCTCGGAGTACATTTTTCCTCGAAATTTTCTATACAGTTACAGTGAATTTGCATAGTCTTGTTTGTCCACCGCCAGTTCAATAGCCATTGTATGTTTCATTCTTGTTCTGCCATTGAAGCTACATACATTGTTTACTGGTTAAGTGAGTGCTTCTTCTTCGCTGGTTTGTTGGTTGCCACAATTGTATGTTTCATCCTCATAATCGTTGAAACTACATGCATTGTTTACTAGTTCGGTGAGTGCTTCTTCTTCGTTGGTTTGTCGATTGTTGCTTGTTGTTACGCTTGTTATTCGACCTGCACTTCTGCATTCCGTGGTTTTAGAGTAAGTTTCGATGCCATAGTTTCATTTTGTATTCCTTATTTTTTGTTGAGTGTTTGCAGTTTGCAAGTAAGAATGTTTGCTTATTTGTAGTCGCATGCTCCTCGTATGTTTCCGGTTCCTTTTATGCTTGGGCTGCAGTTTCGTAATCGTTGGAGATACATATTTTGTTCACTGACTCAGTGGTTCTTGCTGGTTCATTGGTTCGTGGGTTGCTGGTTCTGTTTGTTTGGCTCTGGTTTGTGCTTTGGGGCCTTGGGGGTGCAGTTCGACCTGTTCGTGCTTTCTCTCTGGTTTGGTGCTTGCTGTTTTCTTTTGTTTGATTCGGCCTTGCAGGGTTGAGGTCCAACGACGGTGGTTGGAGCTTTTCTTTTATCTTTTTTTTTTTGGATTATTATTGTTTTTTGGGGGTGCTTTATAGTATTTATCCCCTGCACCCACGAGTCGACATGCAGTTGTGTTATTTGCCCTGTCTGCCAAGGCCGATATCTATTATTCTGTGAGATTTTGCTAGTGCTCTAGTCCTACCATGAAAGAAAAAAGTTGCATGCAAAATTGTTTGAGGATTACATGTGAAATTACAATATCCGCTGTTTTTTTGTTGGAATAAAACATATGTATGCAGGCTACATTTATAAACCATGTATGGTCAGATGTGCGGATATGACATTACATGTTCTTTCTCCTCTACATAGACTGGTGTGCGCACGATACAATTTGTGTTGTGCTTGAGATATGATATGTGCAACAAAGATTTTGCAAGATTATATTTGGATGTCTAGAAGCATGTCTGGGTGGTTTGCCACGAAAAACCGAAAACTTGTATCGTGGGCACAACACTCTATGTAGAGGATAAAGAACATGTATTTCCATTGGTGGAAGCATATCTGGATAAATTGTCATGGAAAACCAGAAATCGTTTAGCTGCGGCCATGCAATTACATGATTTTTTTTCCCTTGTAATATATTTTGGGCAGGGAAAAAAAAAATTACACGTTTACAACGATGGATAGAGAAGCACAAAGGTTCATGTTTATGCCTTTCTAGACTGTTCGTTGAGTCAATTTTATTGTATGTACATATTGCTTGTTTTGCGGTGAATACCAACTTCTATTGATGTTCATTGTATTTTGTGCATTCCCACATTGAAACAAACAGAGTAGTTGGAAAAAACGAGGGAGTCTTAACTGCATCGGTTGAAGAGGATATAGAAAGGTGCATGCTTGCACTGCTGTTTCATATTGCATTGTTTTGTATTTCATTTATGGTCTGTATATGTGTTAAACTAGTTGTGTGTCTTCCTACATGGTAAGTTATGTTGGTTACATGCCTTCCTTCCTGCATACTAGTCTAGTTCATGTCCGTTGTGTTTTCGTTGCATCTAAACAAACAGAATGGCTGGATAGGACGATGGACTCTTTGGAGGGTAAATAGACCTATTTCTCTTTCTTTTAGATGTCTGTCTTCATACTAACTTACCTTCGTGTCCATTGCATATTCGACGTTGCTGCCTTGGAAAAAACAGGTTGCTTGGACAAGGAGATGAATTGTTTTGTGCAACATCAGAGGGTTCTATGGTACAATCTTTTAAAAGGTATACCAAGTGTGCTGGTAAATTAAATATACAAATCGCGTGGGGGCATATAATTTTAGACTTGAAAATGATGACTTCGCAGTAATGGGCCTTTCTACCCTCCCTATTTCTACTTTTTCTATTTTTTATTATCCATTTTGTTTTCTAATTCATCTGCCTAGTGTGCTTTCCGAAAATTCGTTCGTGCGCCGGTTGGCGGACTAATGGATTCACATATGTGGTTGTGCTTCTACCTTATTCCATAGTTACCCACTTTCTCGATTGCGAGTGCTAGGGTGGCAGGTTGAAGATTGTTCCCCTGGCTTACGGGGGTCCGTGATATACATATTGGCCATGGTGCCTTGCGCTCACGCCTTGTTTACTGTTAAACATTTCTCCAGTTAAAAAAATCAGATGCACACAGTTTTACGGTTATTTGGTCCTTCTGATGGACAACATACAATGCATATGCTTGTTTAGTCCTAATGTTCCTCTGCACATGCTTGCATCAGAAAAAGTTGGACTAGTGACACGGGCATGAGCAGTCAATCATCCCAGACATCAGCAGACCGACAAGGCCAAAGGTAAAGATGCATATTCTTCGTTCTTACTATGTTTACTAAACAAATATCCCGGGGTATGTATTCATCTATGGCATGGCGGATATGCTGATGTCATATGCAATGCATGGTTTCCAGCTCGCAAGAAGTATCAACAAGTACAAGCGAAATGCCGAACGTGCTGCATGTTCCGCAGACTAAGAGGTGTGGTTGCGAAACTCTGGCTCCATAGTTCATCAAAACTATGCGTGTACTTGTAGCACACTACCATTTACTTTAGTTTTCTTGTTCAAAAAATGTCATTAGGTCTAGAGTTGTGACATCCAAAGTACTATCAATAGAGGGCTTGAATAGCCGCCAAATTGGACAAGTGTTCGTTGGGGACATAATGGTTGTCTATAGCACCTACTTGGACAAGGCAAACAAAAGTAGATCCATTATGCGTGGTGACATGACAAACAAGGAGGCCATGATGATAGTGACACTTACTATTCATCCATAACTTGTACAGAAACATGCAGAAAAGATATTGCCGCATAATGGGATATCCATTAAAAATTTTAATATATTGTCCAAAACACTATATGACCGCGGTGATTGCGATCGAATTATTTCGCTCAACGAAACAAGCATTTTGGAAAAAATTCCCGCTGTTTGTTCAGAATATCGTTTCGTCTCGGACTCGATTATCAATCAGCTTGCCTAGAGCACTAATATTTACCCGATCGGAACGATTGGGGCAGTTGTCAAACTAGCGAGAAAATTTGTCTCGCAACACATTCTCCATATAAAGGATGGAGAGTCGGACAGCGATAAGGCAATGGTACTGCGTTTTATATTCAGTTTTGTCCTTTACTTTGGAATGTGCATGTATCTCAGATAAGTTACACAAATATTGCACTGTTCCATGTTGTAGCTACAATTGTTTGATACATATTCAGATTTGTTTTCGTCAATGGAACAACAATTGCATAGAGGGCAGATTCCACTTATGTTGTTCAAAAATATAACAAAGAAGAGGGATGTTAGAGAAATGATCTTTTGGACAACCCAGACAACGTTTGTAATAGAGTTGTGAGCAAATATAGTAGAGGATCTGAAGAAACTAGCTAGCTCTACAACTGTTGTGCGTATACATCCCACTAAATCATCCTCACTTTGGTTATAGAAATAGCCTTCAACAAATTTCTGCACCTGTTTAATTTTTTATTTTATTTTAAAAGGGGGGGGGGTGCAGTTGTGTATTATATTGTTCAATGTATTAATCCCTTTGCTCGCGTTCGCAGGTTGAAAGTCTTTTAGTTGCAGCCAATGTGTATTCGACCCCCTTTGAACCTGTATGTGCAAAATGCAACTCTGTTGCTTCTGCCTCCTCTTTGATAAGTGCTGACACGATTGCTTGTCTGTGATGCAGTGAAAAATATCCATATATATATGGACATTACATCAATGCTGTTATCCGAACCATGGGCAACACAACCGTGCATTGTACGGTTAGGCAACCTTTGTTACAAAATGTGTTTCCTAAGTTGGCAGAGTTGTCATATGAAACGTATCTACAGAAAAAGACAAGCAGTGTCTACATGCTGTGGGAGTTTCAGATACATAGCAAATTCCTTAAATGAGGACAATGTAATTTTTCATATCGGTTGAAGAAGGGGAATATATATATATATATATATATATATATATATCAAACTTTGGCAGGAAACAAAAATACCTCATGTGTTTCTGTAATATTTGTTCAACATCCAGATGAATGTTCGTTGGATTTGGCTAGTTGAGATTGCACGCGCATAAGATTAACATGGCAGCAATCCCCATATATCCCATGGGCCCAATTATTTTTTACTGGGAACATATACGAGATGCAATAGAAAACGGATGCGCTGACACCTTTTTTTTGTATATCAAATTGTTTGGTCCAAAGGTCGATGGGTTCTGCTCTATGGAACCTTCTGGGAACTTGCTTGTGGCCTATTTGAAGTATGGTTGGTTATTGGTTATGTGCTTTGTCTGTCAATTTATATACCACGGAACTCCAACTATTCTTTGGAGGACCCGAAACAATGTAATTGAATTTTTTAGCTAGCTGACCTGCAGATCCGCCTGATAATTTCTATGCTGTTGTGACGCAAATGTACTACGAGACTTGCTTTAGCAGATTTCCTTAATCGATGAATTTGGTCAAATTATTGTTCTGAAATAATTTGAAATCAACGAATATATAGTTTGCGAAGTGTAATTGTCCTATCATATCAACAAGAGGCTCTTAACATTCAAATTGGTCGTTGTTTTGACATTTTTGCTTATTCGATGAAGTTGGTAAAATTAATATCCTGGAATAATTTGAAATCAATGAATATATACTGTGTGGAGTGCAATTGTGCTATGAAATCAACAAAAGGCCCTTAAAATTCAAATTGGTCCTTGTTATGCTTGCTATGATAGAATTTTTAAAAAACTTTCTTTTGTTTTCTTCATTTTTTTAAAAAGAAGCGGTTTAACATCCTTTAATAATTTAATGTAATTCACTTGTACAATATCAATAGTTAATATTAATAATTTAGTATTTGAAAATAATGATTTTAGATAAAGTTAGATAGGATAACCATCCTTAAACAATTGCAATCTTGAACCCGCCAGTCGTGGAGTCCACAAGTCTGCCTGTCAATTTGTATATCGTGGAACTTTGGGTGGTATTTGCAAGACACAGAACAAAATAGGCTCAATTTTCAGCCCGCCAGGGCAAGAACCCGCGATCCAAAAAGTGCAAATATGGAATTAGGGATCCGCATATGCTCTATAAAATCTCTTCTCTATATTTTCTAAAAATATATGTTTACTATGTATTGCTCGTTTGTTGGAAAACATTTTATATCAGTCACCCGACCAGATTGTACAAACTTTCTTGTCTAATTAAATTATGCAATATCAATATTTAATATTGAAAATAATGTTTTTAGATATGTTAGATAGTTGATAGGGATTACCATATGTAAACAATGGCAAAGTTGAACTCACCAGCCGTCAAGTCCATCTGTCAATTTGTATATCACGGAACTCCGAGTGCTATTGGGAGGACACGGAACAATGAAAGTGCAATGTTGAGCCAGCCAGCCCGCAGGTTCTCTTGTCAATTTGTATATCGCGGAATTGTGGGTGGTATTTGTAGAGCGCAGAACAATAGAGGCCCAATTTTCAGCCCAACATCCCTCGATAAAAAAAATGGCTATATATGGAATTAATATAGGATCGCTACGGGACAATAAAAGTGCAATGTTCAGCCAACCAACCCGCAAGTCCGCCTGTCAATTTGTATATCGTGAAAGTCTGGGTGCTATTTGTAGGACACGGAACAATAGAACCTCAATTTTCAGCCGGCCAAGCCGTGAACCCACGATCCAAAAAATGTCTCGGTATGAAATGAGGAATCCCCATATGCTCTATAAAATCTCATGTCCATATTTTATAAAAGTACATGTTTGCTATGTATTGTACGTTTATCGAAATACTTTTATATCACTTGCCCGACCAGATTGTACAAACTTTCTCGTATAGTTAAATTCTGCAATATCAATATTTAACAGTAATAATTTACTTGGAGTCCATCTGTCAATCTGTATATCGTGGAACTCCAAGTACTATCTGCAGCACATGGAAAAAAAAAATGCAATGTTGAGCCAACCAGCCCGCAAGTACACTTGTCAATTTGTATATCGCGGAATTGTGGGTTCTATTTGTGGAGCACGGAACAATAGAGGCCCAATTTTCAGCCCCCCGGCCCGCCAACTCTCGATCCAAAAAAGTCGCTATATATGGAATTAATACGGAATCGCTACGGGACAATAAAAATGCAATGTTGAGCCAACCAACCTGCAACTTTGCCTGTCAATTTGTATATCGCGGAAGTGTGGGTGCTATTTGTAGGACACAGAACAATAGAAGCTCAATTTTCAGCTCGCCAGGCTGAAAACCCGCTATCCAAAAAGTGGCAAAGTATGGAATCAAGGATCCGCATATGCTCTATAAAATCTCATGTCCATACTTTATAAAAGTACATGTTTACTATGTATTGCTCGTTTGTCGAAAAACTTTTAACAAACTTTGTCATCTAATTAAATTTTGCAATATCAATATGTAATATTAATAATTTAGTATTGAAAATAATGTTTTTAGATATGTTAGATAATTGATAGGGATTGGCATCAGTAAACAATGGCAATTTTGAACCCGCCAGCCCTGGAGTCCATCTGTCAATCTGCATATCGCGAAACTCCGAGTGGTATTTGGAGTACACAGAACAATGAAAGTGCAATGTTCAGCCAGCCAGCCCGAGAGCCCCCAATAAAAAAAAGTGGATAAATATGGAATTAATTTGGGATCACTACGAGACAATAAAAATGCAATGTTCAGCCAAGCATCCCACAAGTCCTCCTGTCAATTTGTATATCGTGGAAGTCTGGGTGCTATTTGTAGGACATGAAACAATAGAGACTCAATTTTCAGCCCGCCAGGTCGCGATTCAAAAAGTGCCTAAGTATGGAATGAGGGATCCGCATATGCTCTATAAAATCTCATGTACATACTTTATATAGAGACTCATGTCCACAAGTACTCCTGTCAATTTGTATATCATGAAAGTCTGGGTGCTATTTGTAGGACACAGAACAATAGAGACTCAATTTTTAGCCCGCCAGGCCACGAACCTGCGATCCAAAAAGTTCCTAAGTATGGAATCAAGGATTTGCATATGCTCTATAAAATCTCATGTCCATAGTTTATAAAAGTACATGTTTACTATGTATTGCTCGTTTGTCGGAATACTTTTATATCAATCGGCTGACCAGATTGTACAAACTTTCTCATCTAATTAAATTCTGCAATATCAATATTTGACAGTAATAATTTACCACAACTCTGCTTGTGAATTTGTATATTGCGAAATTGTGGGTGCTATTCGTAGAGCACGGAACAATAGAGCCCCAATTTTTTGCTCGCCAGCCCGAGAGCCCCCGATCCAAAAAAGTGGCTAAATATGGAATTAATATGGAATCGCTACGGGACAATAAAAGTGCAATGTTCAACCAACCAACCCGCAAGTCCGCCTGTCAATTTGTATATCGTGAAAGTCTGGGTGCTATTTGTAGGACACAGAACAATAGAGCCACAATTTTCAGCCCGCCAGGCCAATAACCCGCAATCGAAAAAGTGTCTAAGTATGAAATGAGGGATCTGCATATGCTCTATAAAATCTCATGTTCATACTTTATAAAAGTACATGTTTACTATGTATTGCTCGTTTGTCGAAAAACTTTTAAATAACTCGCTCGACTAGATTGTACAAACTTTATCGTTTAATAAAATTCTGCAATATCTATATGTAATATTAATACTTTAGTATTGAAAATAATGTTTTTAGATATGTTAGATAGTTGATAGCGATTGGCATTCGTAAACAATGGCAATCGTGAACCCGCAGAACTTCGAGTGCTAACTGGAGGACACAGAACAATGGAAGTTCAATGTTGAGCCAGCCAACCCGCAGGTCCGCTTGTCAATTTACAAATTCCGCGACATACAAATTGACAACCGATATTTGTCACTGAGATGCAATATGACCATCGCCCCTTCACGTCTCCTGGGTATATCTTCTGCCGTTTTTTTTTTGTAACCCGCCCGACCGCTTTCCATACTTTGGTATTTCTTGGAATCGGTTTCTCCATCACCGTTGCCTTCGTACTTGTTTCCAAATATGCAATAATTAAGCTTTAATGCTAGTAGTCATCTTATAGGAACCGTTAAGATTGTCATTAATGTCCGGAAATCTGGAAAATATTTGTCATTACTATGAATTAAACTAAGATTTGCGCACAAGTATGTTATCCTTTCCAAGTATTCATTTCAAAGGCCATGCAATCTATTTTTTTGTGCATAGGCGGGTTGGTGCTTTTAAGAAAAATTTATAATTCTTCATCTCTCTTCACCGTCACCACCACCTTCACACTTTTTTTTAATTGTGTAGTTAGTGACCTGTGATGGTGACAACTCATTCCGCACGAACCCTGGAGATTGTCATTGATCAGCGAAAGGCTCGAGGAGATATTCCATTGATATGCATTCAACCATAATTTGCGGATGGTTATATTATCCCTCCCCGATTTTCATTTCAAACACTGTCTCGAGCAAACGAAAATTCTTAATAACTTGTGGCAGCAGTTGTCTCCAGACACAGTAAACACATTGGGGCATAATGGCTAGAGGTTGCATTATTCCAGGGCATATTCTTACTATTCATCTCCCTTCACTCAGGGGAAAAAATGAGATGGTCCCTTGGTACAGCGAGAGATATATTTCAAGCCAAAAAATTCGAAGGCAACCCTGGTTGCTCAGAGAACCTACCCAGTTGCATTCATGGCTGTTGCAGAAGTTGATGCCATGAATTCAGAGCTGGAAGAAAATGATCTGATGGATGATGATACGACAATGGATGGTGGCAATGCATAGAATCTTCCCACTCCTGCGACCAAATTGAAATCAACCATAACGGACGAAACTTCCCGGCTCGGTGATAGCGGTCATGACAACACCAAAAGGAGTTTCAGAAAAGAAACCAACGGTGAACGTAATAACCACTTTGCAACGAGAAAGTAGGAATTCCATAGTTCCAAATTAGTCCGTTATGGGTGGAAGAGTTTCACTGTAAAGCAATGATATGTTGATGCTCCCAGAGATATATTTCAAGCCAAAAAATTATTGATTAACATCTTCCGGAATCAGGTCCAAAATTCTCGATGCTGCAAGGCATTTTTCTACTACTCATTTCCTTCCGCCCATAATGGAATAATTTGGGCCTCTGGAATTGCACGTGCAAATTGTGCTCCTGAATGTTTTTGGACTATGCAGAGGCGGTTTCAGCTAAGGGATATTCCATTTGCCCTGCAACATTTTTCATCTTCTTCCTCACAGGAAGCTTATGAAAACTATCAATTTCATCACAGGATGATTCATCGAGGAGAAAACTGCAAGGATCTTGCATACTGCTGATCCCGTGCCTGTGTTTGTCGCAGATACGTTCAATGTTTTGGCCCAAAGAAACAGGTCCAATTTCTAAGGATAGATGTACAATACTTGATGTTTTTCTTATTTTTTAAATGAATTTGCTATTAAAAAATATTTTCCTTCGACTCTTCGTTGCTGCCTCTTTTATGGATTTAACGCATGTTCTCATTGGCATGGTTCGGTGCTCTCATACTTCTTCGATATTGTGTTTACTTAGGTTATTTTTTCTAAGATGGAACATCTAACAATTATATGCCAATGTACTGTTTGAATCCAACAACTTTTTATGCAAACAAAAAATGGATTACACAATTTCAAACCAACGTTCAATTCTATTCGTAATGCAGATAGAATACCAATATACAATGTTGCAACAAAATCGTTATTCTTGTTTCTAGACATGGACATGCAATTATTAAGTTTTAATGCTAGCAACCAATAATGCAAGAAGTTTAATACTTGAGTTAATATGTTGTAGTCATGGAAGAATGTATCAAGAACACAGTTACACCCACATGTTCCAATAAAATATAATCTTCAACAAAGCATTTGCTGCCTATTAGTAGAAAATGAATTTTAGTAGTTAAGTTAATATGTTACATTCATGGAAGAATGTATCAAGAACATACTTACACAACACGTTAATAAAATGCCTTGCTCCGCAACTTCGCGGATTCACGCGTTTCCAATGACCGCTTCCTCTTTCTTTAAATTGACCCTCTATTGTTCGGTGTCCTACAAATGGCACCCATAGTTCCACGATATACAAAATGACAGGCATACTTGCGCGTTGACCAAGTCAACATTGCACTTCTAATTTTCTGTGGCCTCCAAACAACATTCGGAGCTCCACGATATACAAATTGACAGACGAGCTCCAGGGCTGGGGGGCTCAAGATTGCCTTTCTTTAGGGATGGAAGAGTGCTAAAACGACACATACCACATTTGCGGCACATCAACTATATTAAAACGCAAATCATTTCCTATATAGTTCCTTGTCCTGCAAACAACACCCACAGTTCCACACTATACAAATTGACAACCAGACTTAGACGAAGCATACAAAGAAGAACCAAGTAAACTCGCGAATCATGTTCTTGGTCGTTGTTTTCTATTCCTGCCACCTTCACAATTCTTTCCAAGTATATATCTTGCCACTAAAATGGGATATCTATTACAGATGTGAATATATTGGTCCTTGTTTTTCCATCTTCCATACTTGGCCAAATATCCGTTTCTCTTTTCCCAAAACTTTATCTTTTTCGTCACTTATTCGTTCTTTCCAAAATGTATGGCTAAGTGCGTGGGCGGTATTGCGGGATCACAACTACACTCGTGCTCTTTTATCGTGACACCGACCGAACGCTTCCCCATCCCATACCCAGAAACTTCTTCGGCTACGAATTCCCGGTAGGCGGGCTCTAGATTGGACTTCTGTTGTTCCATGGACTGCAAACAGTATTGTCACTTTCGTGATATACAAGTTTGCAACCGACTTTAGATCATATCCTCTTTCGTATTACGGTCCACCTATGAAGCCCTCTTCCTTGGTATACATTTTGCACTGAAAACTTCCAAGAAATACAATTTAACCGTCGGGTCCTCACATATTTTGTGGAACTATTGTCACCCCATTTTGAAGTTTGTCTATCCGCTTTCCATACTTCGCCATTTCTTCAAATTTCTTTGGCAGATCGTCAGTTTGGTGGGTTGAAGAAATATTCAATTCGTAGTCGTTGTTTCCTGTGTCCGCGCCCCTTTGAAATTAGTAGTTGGAAATTATATATAAGATCTTATTGCTACGCATGCAATTAGCAATTTCCCTATTCCATACTTAGCCACTTTGCCAGAATTCCACAAATATACAAACCGACCGCTCAACTGCCACTTCATGATCTCTTCCATTTTACACATTTTGCACTTAAAAATTCCGATGCATGAAAATTGACCGTGCAACACTTGACTGTCCTGACTATCCCTGTAACCCTTTTTTGAATCCCGTCCGACCGCTTTTCAGAACTTTCCATTCTTTGCTTTCTCTCCGCCATCTTTGTCACCTTCGCACTTGTCTATAATAAAAGAAAAAAAAGTTATATATATATATATATATATATATATCTTGTTTCTAAATATGGAATTACTGTCTTTTAATTCTAACATGTCATCATGCAGAAACCATATAGATTGTCATTGATGGGCGAAAGGCTCGAGGACATCTCGTATTGATGTGCATTAAACTAAAATTTGTAGGGGGATTATATTATCTCTTCCGAGTGTTCATTTCAAAATCATGAAATCTCGTTCACACATTGTGGCCTTCGCATGTTCGCGAAACCTCCAATCCTTAATTGCTCTTCGTCGTACCCACCACCTTCGCATTTGTAAATATGCAATAAATAAACTTTACTGTTAACATCTCATCATGTACCACCAATACAAATTGTCATTAATCAGCGAAAGGCTCGAGGAAATTTCCCATTCATAAGCATTTAACCAAGATTTAGCGAAGAGTTACATTATCGGCTCTAACTGTTCATTTAAACCATCATCTGCACCAAAGAAACGTTCTCATAAACCTATGGAATCAACTCGACAATACTTCTGTGGAGATACAATGAACATCTTCGGGCGTGGGGACTAGAACTTCCAGTGGTCTAGGGCATATTCTTATTACTCAACCTCTGCCGCAGAGAACCAAGTAATTTGGACCTCCGGGATTGCTCATGCAGGCTGTGTCCCTAAGGTTTTTGACTGTAAGGACTTGGTCTCTTGGTACGTCGATAAATTTATTGCAGAGAAAAGAATTATTCCACTATGGGACCGCTCTTCTGTTTCTTTGTTACCTCAGGTCTTCCGCCAGATGCTAAAATTGCCGAAGTCAACATTGACGTTCAGAGGAGAAGATTGCAAACAGTTCCTAGCAAAGAATAATAACGGATTGGACCTCTTGCCCCTTTTTTTGGAAAACCCGTTTCTAGTTCCTAAAGATATTACAAGCATGCAGGTTAGTTCATTTAGAAATCCATTTCGCGAAATTGCCTGGCTGTTTACAAGAATAACGAGACAGGAGTCCACATCAATTGTTTCCCGCGTGGCTCTTTATATTTTGTATTTCACAGTCAACGGACAAACCATTTTTTTATTGGGGCAGGTTAATTTCCCATGAAATCTCTTCCCAATTGTCAGGCTACAAAAGGGAAGAGAAATTTTATATGTCATCCTATTTAGTTTTTGCAATAGTGCATTCCTACAGGTTTCCACAACTGTCTCTGTCCAAGTATGTCAACTATGATTTCCACCCAGTAACGTTCTAGTACCAAGCCTTGTGGAAGCACAAAGATTCCCACTGCTTTTATGAGGTTTTTAATGGCTTCCTCTCTGTTTTCAAAGTTTTGTTGTTAGGAGAAGATGCCCCCCCCATATCTGAACAAACAACTAGTTTTTTGGACAAGAAGGGGACACTTGAACTTTTGGATAATTACACTATCATAAGAATTTTTGGCTCCACGAAATAACCTGCTCTCCTTCCATGTCACATTACGGACATAATGTTTGTTGCAGAAGTAGCACGTCAACACAACTACTAGTTCCATCTGTTCCAAAGGAAGAAAAAAAAACAGTTCATTCATATGCCTTGGAAAATAGGGGAGTTCGTGTTGAAAAACGTCAACAAAATTGACGATTTCGCAGCACATTCTAGCATCTCCAAACTGAGATATGCTGAAATCATAAGAGAGTTCAACCCCTATGATATTTTTATACATCATTTACAAACACTTGGCCTCAGCGATTGTTTTGTAAAAATCCACCTACCCAAAAACAAAGACAGTGGCGACAACGATCCTACCTTTGATGCTAGCGACGTAGACACAGTGCAAAGATGCACTAAATTGTACACGCAAGAGGGGAAAGGCCCCACTGAAAAGAGTACTCAATCCACAAATACCACTCCAAAAAGTACGACATCTCGAAGCATCACTCCAATGGCCCACCGCAACAATAAAGAAACCCGGAGTTCTTCAAACGGAGGAGGATATAATGACCCTCCTCACTCTAAAATTGATAGTTCTCACAAGATTCCAATAGAGAAGAAGAGAAAAAAAAATGTGGGGCAGGCAGAAGAGCCAGAAATTCAGAGTGAGAACATGGAACTTGACACTAATCTGAATAGCATGATCTGCTTCCTTGATCATCCCGGAGACGCCATCCACCATAGACATCCAATGGACATATCCGTTACCGAAAATTTTGACGAAGATGAATCCTTCGTGTTCCAGAGCGTTGTTTTTGATAGCCAGTCCAAAAAATTGATAATTGAGAAAAAAAATGTTAAAAATAAGAAAGGAAAATCTCGTTCAAAGGTTGACGTTGCCAACATGTGGCCGTCCCAAATCTGTCAACTTCATACTGTGAGCAGAGAAGCACTTCATGATTCCATTGGACCATGGAGACCGAGAATGTCAGACTGAAGGCTCGGGTCAAGGAATTGGAAGACACTTTCTTTCCTATGCCATTGCTTGTCAATCCTTTGGCAATAGCCATGCTTGGCACCCCTGCACCCAATGTAAAAGCATCCTCCACCCTACTCTCATCCTGTAAAGGATATGTGGAGAACAATATCAAAAAAAGAATAGAACTGGTTACCGAGGCATGGAAGAGATCACAAAGCATCACTTCCCTTGGAACCAGGGCACATAGCTTGCTCGAGCTTTTGCAGGCCGAGTTAAAAGATAAAGAAAATTTGTTTTTAAAAATGGTCATTCCTTTTGGCAAGATTGTCAACAATATGACAGAAACAAAAAGAAGAGAAGAAGATCTTCCATCCAAAGACCAGATCGACGAATTAAATGCATGTTGGAAAGAAAAAGTGAAGAACCTACATCTCATTGTTCAGTCATGTGAACAAGCCATATTGAAGAAAGATAAATTATTTACAAGGTTGTCAAATATAGACTTGGTTGGGAAAACCAATGACTTCCAAGACCCCCACTTAATCACAAATTCCTTGCTCTTAACCAGACAAGAGTTTGATAAATAGGTTGCTATGTTTAAGGCTTTGTCTTTGGAAAAGTTTTACAACATCCTTCAATTTGATCAAGCTCACGTCCACGACTGACTAGTCAAACATGCAGTACAAAATGAGGAAATTCATCAGGCTCTCTCTAATCTTTCTATCAACTTCTGCGAATTAGAACAAAATATTTTCAACATAAAAATCCGGAATGAGATCAACGTCACCCCAATGAGAAGCTACATTGAAGAATGGCTCAAAAGGCAATTGAAACGAGCCACCGACGAAAGGCAACAGACAATTGCCATCATTCCAGCAGCCCTCGAGGACATCCTTGAAACCCCAGTCGTCGGCAACATCAATGAAACAACAACTGCAAACAAATAGCCAAAGGGCTCATATGTACCCTCACTGTAAGTTTACTCATCACATCCTCCTTTGTTTATCAACCTAGTTATTCCAGTTTCTTAAATAGAGATGTATAATCAAACACTTATATCTTTCCATTTTGTTTTTGCAGGTATTGCACTCTATCTTCTTTCCACAATCATATTTCTTGTACATATTTTTCTAATAGTCCGCGGGAGCCCCAATCCTAGTCTACATGACAAACACCTTTAAATTCCGGTTTATATGTAACAAACTTTAATTTTTTTGTATATTTCAAAATTTCCAGTAGTATGTAACAAACTTTTATTTTTTGACATATTTCAAATAAAAATGCATTTACATTTTTATATGTTACAAACTCTATTCTTATCTTTCACCGGTCTGTATGACAAATGCATTTCATATTTATTATGTTATCGACTTTTATTCTTACCCTTCATTAGTCTGTATGGAAAATGCATTTACTTTTTTATATGTTACAGAGTTTTTTTTTTTTTTTTTATATATTTAAAAATAAATGGTGCTCAACAATGCAAGCGTCGTTTAATTATACCCCATGTTCACAAATGCATTTAAATTTTTATATTTCTTATCTCCTTTTAATTTTATGTCTTCATATATTTTTATCTTTCATCGGTCCATATGGAAAATGCATTTAAATTTCCAAATTTATTCTTCCACTGTCAACAAATTTTTAGTTTGTTATATACTTTCAAAAAATATATGTTTGCTATATACTTTCAAAAAATAGATGGTGCTCTGTCTGCCAAGCATCATTTACTTTTGCCCACATTTTCGTGATATACATTTTGCACCCAACACTTCTTTTCATTTACATTTCGACCCCATTTTCCACAATTTACTTTCTAACCTCGTTGGCAGGGACCGCGCTACCACACAACCTTATTTCTTAAGAGTTTTGATCAAAGCTCTCACTCCATAGTCATAAAATTATAATTATTAGTGACATTTAATACCTGGAGGTAACTATTTCGTCCCTTTACACATTGTACTTACCATCAAAATTAATAAAAATTATGTAATGATTCAAAGTTTTGTTATTATGCACCAGAAAAAGTTACTATCGATAAAACAATAAGTGTGTTATATAATTTATAGTTTTATGGAGTTCAATAACTACCAATAAGACAACAAGTGTGTTATATTACTTATAATTTTATGGAGTTCAATATATAAACTTATAGATGTTTCATCATTGAAACAACTTTTTGTTCTTTTGAATGAAATGGAATTCATCGTGTCTTTATTAATAATAAAACATATTCAAAAATACTAGTATGCATTTATATATATATATATATAATATTTTGGTTTAAAAATCAGATATTATATTATCTTGTTTACAGATATTATATTATCTTGTTTACATGAAATTGTTTAATTTATATTTTTTACATTAAATTATTTATTATTGTTTAATTTATATATTTTACATTAAATTATTTATGATTGTTCATGATTTAAAGTTATTATTGTTTAATTTATATATTTTACATTAAATTATTTATGATTGTTCATGATTTAAAGTCTTTCTATACATAGTATAAATATTATTTTTCATAATGATATATTATCTATATGGAAGATAGACAGACACTAGCTACATTTTGGAGGTATAAGGAGTAGAAATTTAAAGTGACATTGAAAATAAGTTATTTGTCATGAGTTTGATTGCACAATAGATGAAGATGAATTGCATATTGATCTAAAGAGTTTGGTTCATAGTTGAGAGGCTAACTTTGACTCTATAATAAAGGTGTGAAGTTATTTGGGGGTGATTAATTTTGAAGATTTTTTCATCTGTAAAGATTAGGGATGAAGAATTGTCAATATCTTTAAATAAAGTGGCATGCTTATATTTAAACTCGAAAGATCACATGAAAGCATGCATGTTTGCTTGCATATGTTTAAACAATATTTAAAGTACAATTGCATTGGAATGATGATTTGTCAAAATCTTTAAAATACAATAGCAGGCTTATATTTAAACTTGAACAATCACACGAAAGTGTGCATGTTTGCTTGCGTATGGTTAAACTATATTTAAAGTACAATTGCTTTTGTATGCTTGCTTTTACTTGATTGGCAAACAATGACTAGCAAGTTAATCCTTTGTTTATGAAGGCGATGGCTTGAAAGTGGTGAATATTGACGAGTTAGTAACAACTCATAAAGGATTATATATGATGGTAAAGATAAAAAAAATTACCTTAACGGAGAAATTGGAGATTAATGCACGAATCTTGTTCTTTGTTTGGGTGCAAATCGAACTGGATGACTATTGACAAAGACCAAATCTAGGTTTTGGTGGGCATGAACTAGCAATACCTTGACATGGTGCTATAATTGAAAGTAAATAGAATTTTGAAATTTAATTAGATTGACATAATTGGAGATGCAAATTTGCAATGCACTAGTATTGGCATTATGCAACCTTAGATTGCTTTTCAAAGTGGAGATAAACCAACAAAGTTATTAGGTGCATCTAATGAGAAACTTTATTGCATTTCACTTTTGGATATTTTTTTGATGTGGTGGTCAAGTACTAATAATTAGGAGATACACACCAGCTTTAGCAACAAAATGGAGTATTTGTAGATTCAATTGGAAATTTCATGTCTTTGGGTCACCTACTTGTTGGAAAATATAGTTATCAACTACAATAAAGGGACATATCAAATGTATAATTTCCATTGTTGGCACATTATCAAAACATAGTAATTTGAATTAAAGAATTTAACACCTTTTTTCTAATGTAAACAAATATTCACATTCTTAAATCGGTGAAAAGTCAAATAGGAAAAGAATTAAATTCCCAATGTATACAAAGATCTACATTCTCGAATTATTGAAAAGTCAAATAGGAATTGAAATGAGTATAAAGATTACTACTTCAAAGATGAACAATTGTACTAGTGGGATCTTCTTAGTGATGTAATGGGGTTCAAAGGGTTCACTTGGATTTATAATAGTATATGCGGTGGTTATTTAATGTAATGTGCAATGGGTCTGCTATGTAAGTTATTATTAAACAAGATCCACTAGGTAGTTATCGTGCAATAAATGTAATATGGTCCATTCATTAATATAGAGGCCAATGGTGGTTAGGATTTGGGTTTTCTAGATAACTATAAATACATATAGAGTCCTCCTTATGGCATGTGCCAAATATTGTTATTGTATTGGAGCATTGTTCATTTGGAGGTTGCCCCCTCAAAGAGACAAGTGAACAAGAGTTTATCCTTAAAAGGATTGTTGTATGATTGCTCCATCTTAAGGGTTTTAATGATTTAGTTAAGTAAATGGGCATTTTTATTATATTCTTGGTTATATTATTTTGTTTTTCATCTTCAACATTAAGGATTATTACAAGTGGTATAAGAGCATTTTCTGGGGCCAAGGAGAAGCCAATTTTTTTGTTTTTTGTTTTTTAGGTAGATTTTCTTGATGGAGGTTCTCTCTTGGCCTATTAACCAAATCATAGTAGTAGTCATTAGAATCCAACTTGTCACTCCATTTTCAAATTGGAATCCTAATAGTGATTCTGAGAAGTATTGTGGAAGTTACACCCATTTCAACTTGAAGCCTCAAACCCTTGTGGGAAATTGTCGTGGCACACTTTTTTCTTAAATAAGTGCCATTTTCAAATTGGGGTCGTATTAGCAATATGACAAGTATTGTAGAAGTTACACCCATTTCAAGTTGTGGTCTCAAAACCCTCACCAAAAATTCTTGGGGCATAACTATCTCCTTGTTTATTTATAAGATTGTAGCACCACTAATATCATCAGAAGTAGATTGGCCATGCCATTTTTGATTGGGGTCATAATAACAATTTTGATCAATATTAAGGAAGTTATGGCCATTTTAAATTCATAGCCTCAAAACTCTAGCCACACAAATGCACCACATTGAATGTAAGTTTCTTTGATCTATATTTTAAAATGCTAGCTCTCATACTTATAGTGGAATATTGCATTTAACATGGATATCTTAGCTCCCATAATGGGGGAAAATCCATGTTTATATGAAAATTATGAGGAACAAGCCCCTCTTGAAATTTTTCTTGAACTTTCTATGGAGTTAAGGGTATGCTCGGCAGGTACTCCACATGTTATTTTTAGCTCGAGAGGTACTCCGCATGTTTTGTCTTGCATGCGGATGTTACCTTATGTTTACACTACCAGGCACTTAACTTTGTAATAGGTTTTTATAAAGTTGTAAAGTGGTTCTTTTATTAAAGTGATTTTTTAATAAAGTGTACCTTCTAATTTTAAAGTGACTTTATTTTATAAAACACTTATGTAATAAAGTGAAATCACTTTAATATTTCAAGTGATTCATTTTGGAGGGAATGGATCATGACCCTTGATCTTGAAAAAGGCAAGATCTAATCTTGGCCTTTGGATTTAGGGTTGGGGAAGGTGAAAAGACACTTTGGAGGGAAAATGTCATTTTCAGATTTATAAAAGAATCCATTAGGTAGTGTGCAAGACACATCGAGAAGATGAGAGGAGTTGAGTGAGAGAGATTTTCTAAGTAAGCTTGAGAGAGGAAAGTGAGCAGCTTGGAGGGCACATTTCCCAGGGAGAAGGAGGAGACAAATCCCAAGGCAATTTTCTTTGTGTAGCGTTGTTCCATTTTTTTTGTGCTAGGCTGTACTGTACAGATATGTACAGTTCGTACAACAGGAAGAGGGGTGCAGTTTTCGAGGCACAAATTTGGAGGAGGTCATACAAATGTACGAGCTTAGGCACGTTTTCCAAGGTAAAATATTTGGGACTGTTTTTTGTGGCTGTGAGGTATTTCCCTTAGCTGAAAATGTGTATTTGTTGCTATACTATACTTTCCTCAAAGCTGAATAATCTCTCTCTCTCTCTCTCTCTCTCTCTCTCTCTTGTTGGGTTTCCCCACATTGGGGTTTTCCCTGACATTTGCCTAAATTTATGAGTTTTATGGGTTGTTGTCCATTGTGTTTATTTCTGTTGCATTTTTGCTTAGCAATGTGTATTTCTGCTTATGGTAATTACTGAATATGAGTTTGGGACATTTCAAAAGTTTATGAAGACAATTATCTCTAGGTTGCTAAGTGTTTGACAAAAAATTCAGTTTCCTGATTTTTGTCATTAAAAATCTACATGGTATCAGAGCTTTGTCTCTGAGTGAGAGTGGGCAGTGTGATTTTTGGGCAAAAGGGCGTGATTGTTTTCCTTGAGTTGTGACAGGGAATATGGATGCAAGCATTAAATACGAGGATCGACTGGATGACATTTCCAACTATTTTCAGTGGAAGGTCCGATTGTCAGTTGTTCTCAAGGAGAAAAAAATCTATAACTATGTCAACACTGTTGTAGCAACTCCCACAACAGATCCTATTGCTTTGGAATTGCATGAGGTCAAGGAAGCCAAGGCTCAGAGGATTATTCTGGATGGGGTGAATGATCACCTTATCCCACACTTGGCTAAGAAGATGTGGGAAGCACTTAAAAACTTGTTTGAGGCGAAGAACGAGAACCGAAAGATGGCCTTGAAGGCTAAGCTACATGGTACCGAGATGGGTAAGGAGGAGAGTGTCTCTTCTTATCTTACCTGGCTGACTCAAGTAAAATATGAGTTGGCAGTTGTTGGAGAGGTCATTACAGATTCTGAGTTGGTGAGGATAGCCTTAAATGGCTTCGCCAAAGAATGGGAAGTCTTCGTGAAGTGTGTGGTGGGAAGTGAGCATCTACCAGATTGGAGCAGACTGTGGGACGATTTCACTCAAGAGGAGATCCGGAAAAGATCTCAGAGCAGTGAATAGAAGACATACAGAGTTGATGAGAATGTTGTTCTTATTGCAAAGAGAAAGAAGAAAGGAAGTTTCAGAAGGGACTTGAGTAAATTCAGATTATTGTTGTAACCAATTGGCACACCTTGCCTCTCGTTTTCCTAAGAGGAAGAAGAAGACGGAATCAGAGGGGCCTGAGACAACTGCTACAACAACCATGGAGGACTTTGCTTCAAAGTATGAAATGTATTTTTCTTTGGTGACCCTAGTTTCTAGTGTCGACAACGGAGGATTTGGAGGTGATATTAGATGGATTGTGGATAGTGGAGCCTCTAACCACATGAAGGGAATCTGACGAGTGTTCCTAGATTTCACAGAGATTGGTCCTGGTCGACAAGTGGTAAATGAAGGTGGTATTGCGAGAGTTGTACATGGAGTTGGGAATGTTAGATTCCAACTCGAGTTTGGGGGACTCTTGGAGCTTGATGGAGTTCTCTTTGTTCCAGGGTTGAGGGTTAACTTGCTCTCAGTCTCAGCCTTGGAGTATGTATGATATTGCGTATTGTTCAAGAGGGAACATGTCTTTATCTACAGGCAGGGAGTGGACCCGATAGAGCTGCAACTGATCAGTAACCGGGTGGACAAGTTGTATATGTTGAGAGGACAACCTTTAATGTATGATTCAATGTTGGATGAGGAGCGTGAGGAGGCTCTTAAGACTGTGGTGGCTCCAAGGATTTAGTCTTTTATTCTGAGAGAAGAGAGCGAGTCTCTTCTAAGCACTGGCAGGAGGCTTAGACAGGTTGATCGAACCAATGCTGAAGATGAAGTGAGATCAGGGTTCCAGGATGTTGCCAGGAGAAGATCTTCTAGTTCGATTTCTATGCAGGTGTTGAGGATGGCTCCAAGTTCAGAGGGAGCTCCTATAGAGTACAATGTGATGGGACCAGATGATGGAGGTCATAGCAAGTACATCCCTCGCTAAGAGGGAGTGTTATCTTTTTAGCTCGGGAGGTACTCCTCATGTTTGTATTTTATGCGGATGTTACCTTATGTTTACACTACCATGCACTTAACTTCGTAATAGGTTTTTATAAAGTTGTAAAGTGGTTCTTTTATTAAAGTGACTTTTTAATAAAGTGTACCTTCTAATTTTAAAGTGACTTTATTTCATAAAGCACTTATCTAATAAAGTGAAATCACTTTAATATTTCAAGTGATTCATTTTGGAGGGAATGGATCATGACCCTTGATCTTGAAAAAGGCAAGATCTAATATTGGCAAAAAACACTTTGGAGGGAAAATATCATTTTCAGATTTATAAAAGAATGCACTGGGTAGTGTGCAAGACACATCGAGAAGACGAGAGGAGTTGAGTGAGAGAGATTTTCTAAGTAATCTTGAGAGAGGAAAGTGAGTAGCTTGGAGGGCACATTTCCCAAGGAGGAGGGCACAAATCCCAAGGAAATATTCTATGTATAGTGTTGTTCCATTTTTTCTGTGCTGTTTCGTACTGTACGAATCTGTACACTCCGTACAACAAGAAGAGGGGTGCGGTTTTTGAGCCATCCTTTGGCACAAAAATCAAGGCATTTTATGGAGATCTTATTGTTGTTGCTGGGTCATACTGTGCATGCTATACAATACTCTGTTGGGCATTATTTTCGAGGAACATATTTGGAGGAGGCCATACAACTGTACAAACTTGGGCACGTTTTCCAAGGCATAATTTTTGGGATTGTTTTTTATGGCTGTGAGGTATTTCCCTTGGCTGGAAATGTGTATTTGTTGTTGTACTGTACTTTCCTAAAAGCTGAATAATCTCTCTCTCTCTCTCTCTCTCTCTCTCTCTCTCTCGTTGGGTTTCCCCACATTGGGGTTTTACCTGACATTTTCCTAAATTTATGAGTTTTATGGGTTGTTGTCCATTGTGTTTATTTCCGCTACATTTTTTCTTAGCAATGTGTGTTTCTGCTTATGGTAATTTCTGAATATGAGTTGGGGACATTTCAGAAGTTTATGAAGTTGCTAAGTGTTTGACAAAAATTTCAGTTCGCTGATTTTTGTCATTACAAATCTACACATTGAAACAATGCATCTAGAAGTGAAAGAGACATTGCAAGAGACTCCGAAGAAGTAGGAATAATGACACACACACTAAGTTGACTACAAATACAAATTCATAGATAAAGTTTGAATGTGTTCATTGAAATGGTGGTCGAAGGGAAAGTACTTGGATTTCAAGCCTATTTGATATGAACTATTTTGAATTAGGCCTTCAAGTTGGATCTTCTACTAAACTTGCATTTACCCAATATTCTGCTAGAGTAGATCAAACTCTTTAACCCATCGCTACTATAAGAAAAGGAGCAAGAAGTTGAGATACTAGACATGATTGGGTAAATTATAGAGATAGATCAACCTTTGGAGAATGACACTGTATGGCAGGGAACAATATTAAAATGTAGTACTAATTTGGCCGATTAGAGAAAATTCTTTCGACTATTAGATGGTTTATTGAAGAACACAACTCCATTTAGAGTTTTCTTATTTAAGGGATGAGTTGATGGAACGTTGAGCTATCCTCAAAAGGGGGAGGCCTGATTTGTCCTCGGGTAACGTTGAAATTGATGAGTCAACTTGACACTTAGGTCAACATTGAGTAGACTTGGTGAATCGATAAGTCAACTCAACACTTGTGCCGACTTTGAGTAGACTTAGTGACTTGTAATACCTTTATTTTGCTAGTGTGTTGTATATAATTACACGTAAATATTGTATATATGTGAATGTTTAGGTTGGGTGTGAAGCTACATGGGATTTGTAGAAATATTACCTCATGATAAATATTTGTGCACATATTGTAAAGGTTTTTACTGGGAGCCCAAAGGCCAAGGGCCCACTACAAAATGATTAGATACTTTATATTTTTGCATTTCCTAAGTTAAGAGGTATGACTTCAACATGACGTAAACTTGCAAAGTTATGATTGCATTGCGGGTAGCAAGGTTCTCTACAACCCAGTATGGGGGATATGTTGTCACATTAGCGTTATGTTAGATAAGTTACATTAAAAAAATAAAAGTTGGCTCAATTAAAAAAAATTAACAATAATAAAAATAAAGTCAGCTCAATTAAAATAAAACAATGACACAAACCATTACATATTACACACACATATATACTACGTATCTAAAATATTAATTCCTTCATATTAAATGATAATAAAAAAAATTAGACCTTAATAAATTTGATCCCTCTCGATGCTTGATAGATCTGAATTTAAGATGGATCTACGCTGGTTAATATAAAAATGCTCTATGTAATGACTTGTAATTTTGATGGACATAGTGGCTTGATGTGAACAATGACTAACAAGTTAAATACTTTCTTTATTAATGCATTGGTTTGCAAGCACTTACAAATCATGAGGATGCAACAACTCATAAAGGATTATATATGATGGTAAAAGCAACATCAATCTTAGCCTAAGGGTTAGCTTAAGTGGTTATGAGCTAGATGTGAGATCTCTCCCTCAAATTTGGTGAGGTCACATGTTCAAATCTCTTAATATCCTCATGGTTAGGCGACATAATTAGGATCGACGATATACCTCGTTTACCATCCATAAATCATTGGGAGTACTCGAAGGGTTTTCCATGAAGTTTTCCTTGGAAAAAAAAAGATAATCAATCTTGAAGAAGAAATTGGAGAATAGGACATGGGTCTTGTTCTTTGCTAGGTTTCAAACCATGTTTAAGGGAATTAGTGCATATTGGTAACTCCAAAGACTAGGTTTATATCAGCACGAGCTAGTAATACTTTGACATGGCATCACATTTGAATTTAATAATAAACAGAAACATATAATTTAATTAGATTTGAAAAACACCAATCATAATGAGATGAAGAGGTAAATTTTCTATGAACTATTATTGATATTATGCAACCTATAGATTGTCTTTTAAAGTGGAGATATACCCATCACAACTTTTCTCTCAACTTCCAAAGGTTTTTTAATGTGGTGTTCAAGTACAAATTATTAGGCGATACACACTAGCCAACGACAATTGTTGTTAGTTAATGAGAGTATTGCATATTATCATGAAATGGAGTATTTGTAAATTCAATTGAAATTGCAAAACTCGGGTTCACCTACTTGTATGAAAATACAAGCATGAAGTGCAAAAAAGGGAAATATAAAAAAACACAATTCTCTCTCTACCCTTAACTATAGCTTTGAGCACTTTGAACATAGCATAACAAATGAATTCAAAGAATTTAACACCTTATTCCTTATGTTTAGAAAGAGATTTATATTATCAAATCTTCAAAGAAGTAGACTAGGAGTTGAAATGAGGAGTACAAAGTTTACTACCTCAAAGAGGAACAATTTTAAAATTTCAACACACTTTATATAAAATCATTGAAGAAGTAGAATATGATTTGAAATGAGGAGTACAAGGATTACTATTGTGCCTCAATATTATTGATTGAGGGTTTCAAAAGAAGTTCACCACTCCAAGCTAAGTAGCCATTTTGGAGTGTAAAAGCATTGATCAACATACAAAGGTACTTCTAATGTGTTAAGACAACATAAGATGTATACAAGTGAATATAAGGGTGTGCATTATGTAGCATGTGTTGGGTTAATCTTGACTTGGTCATAGAGTAGATAAGATAATCTTGATATGGTCATTAACGGGTTTACTATTGGTTTACATGCCCATGGTATTTTACGATGGTATTCGATGTGATGAAGCCTATTTAAAGGCTTGAAGAACTCCATTGTAAGATTCCTGAAGTGACCTAGTGTTTAGACGACTTGGGTAAGGCTAATAAAGTTATATATCTTGAGTGTTGATTTTCCCGGTAAAGAGTTTCCAAGGTAAACATTAGGTTTATTTGCTTAATTGTTTTTCTTGTGCCCATTTTTGTGTTATTTTTCTCTCTTTAGGTTTAACTTGTGGTATGGTATCAAAGCATGTGGTTGACCAGGATTCTCTCATGAGAGTGGCGTGATGTTGGGAGCATGGGAGACATAAAATGAAGAATGGTTCATGGGTATATGAATCATGGTAAAATGACACATGGAAATGCATTGCAAGGATTAATGTGAAGCATTGGCGAAAGCACATTAAGGAAGAAGTAATTAGTTAAGGAGTGATTGATTTGGCTCATTGTATTTGGAGCAGGAGGGATGGTGGTAATAAAGCTAGTTGATGTTTCATAGTATCACGTGCTTTAGCATACAATCATAAATAATCATTTTTATGGAGTTGTGTTTTATCACATGTAAAATGGGCATATCGCTGTAAGACCTGTCGAGGCATATGCATACCCTTGGTTGGAAAGTTCACTGGTGTGAAGTCTAGATGTAGACTTAGGTGATAGAAGGGGGGGGACTTTGAGAGGGGTAGGTGTTTATCCCAAGTCAAGTTTAAAGGGGGGAAATGTTGGGTTGATCTTGACTTGGTCATAAAGTAGATAAAATAACCTTGATATAGTCATTAATGGGTTTACCATTGTTGGTTTACAAGCCCATGGTATTAGATGTGATCAAGCCTATTTAAAGGCTCAAAGAACTCCATTGTAAGATGACTCAAGCGGCCTAGTGTTTGGATAGCTTGGATAAGGTCAATAAAGATATATATGTCTTGAGTGTTGGTGTTGGAGTTACTTCACACACACCTAGGATTTCTTTTTCCTAAGGTTTTTCCTTGTTTATTAGTCATTATCTAATCTCCTATATTTTAGGGGAGAATATTTCACCCGGAGAATATTCTCTTTCAATTGACACTTCAGTTTGACTAGTTGAGTTGAGTTTAGATGCTGCATTGGTTTTGTCACCATGCAACATTGGGATCATCACCATCTAATGCGCACTTGCCTTGGGCTCATCACCAGACTGACACATTACCCTTGATTCCCTAATCTACTCCTCCCTACTCTCTGTTCAGTCAGTTAACTGAAGACTAGTTGACTAGTTAACTCAACTAGGTGGCAATTCACTCCCGTAATTGCCTGAGAGACTAGACTAGGTGGCACTTCACTCCCGTAACTGCTGGTGTGTGTCCAGATCATTCTAGACCACCACTATGGCGCATTGTTTCTCTTCCAGTTCACACTCATTGAGTTATACATAGTATATCATGTGTAAATTATTCATTATTCATAACGATTAATGAGAATTCTTTCATTCTTTCTCTCCTTCTTCTTCTTTCTCAAATTCTCTCTGCAAATGTGTGTATCAATTTTTATCTAGATCTATTCTGTGCAGGTTCAACACATTTACATGGTATCAAATCCGACATACTACTAAGAAAAAGCTACACCAAAATATTTTGCAGGTACAAAAGATTGAAGACAGCGGAAAGATGGATTTCCAAAAAGAATTCACTTTTACACCTTACAACTATTTTGCGTGGAAGGAGAAAATAGCCATACATCTCTAAACCAGAGGGTTGTACAGGTTAACCTTGAATATAGATACAAAACTGACATCAGCCATAGAAAAATCCAAGTACTTAAATTGCATGGATGAGGCACTCAAAACAATTTGCAGTCTTATTTCTCCCGATATTTTTTTTCACATATCTTTTTGTAAGACTCCCAATGAAGCCTGGACCACCTTGGAAGGGCTCTTTGGAAAACATGATGAAATGAGGGGAAACATGTTGGAGGTGGATCTACTCACATCGGATCCAAAAATCTTCGACAATATCCAATATTTCTTTACAAAATTCAAGGATTTATCGTCGCAACTCAAAGCTTGTGGGGTTGATAAATTGAAGGAGGAGAAACAAATGGTTCTCACCATTCTCTCCAAGCATGGTCTTGAATTCTTTGTATTCGTATCCACATTCCATTTTGTAAGATTTGCCTCTGGAGCCACTTGGAAGATGCCTTCTCTTGGGGACTTTATCAAATCCCTGACACAAGAGCAAACCAAGCTTATCAACATGGGCACAATCAAAGGCCCAAGGGCGCATGCACTCATTGTGCCAGATGGAAGCCACAAATATCATAAATCTAAATATAAAGACAAACAAAAAGCTCATGCACATCCGAAGAAGGAAGGGTACACAAAATCCTTCACCGATGCCTTCGGATCCAAAGGGGAAAGGGGAAGAAAAGGGGAGAAATGCATGTACTGTCACAAAGGATTCCATCCAAAATCTGCATGCATGCAAAATAAAATAGATCTAATGTCTCGAATACTTCAAAAAAACAACCTTGGAGATCACATCCTCGAGGGTGGCAAGAAGAAGAAGCCAAAAGATCTAAATTCAAAGAAAGACAATTCTAGCCAGGCCTTGATTTCCATCAACTCCTCTCCCGATGCTTGGATCGTAGATTCAGGAGCATCACATCACATGGCTTCCTCAAAAGCAGTATATTCTTATTTGGATGCATGTAAAGGTCCTCCTATTCTGATGGGGGACAACTCTTATGTCGAAGTCACCGACAAAGGAAGGATTGAACTCACCAACGGAAGCTTCAAGAATGTGTTGCATGTTCCCAAATTTCCATCAACCTTCTCTCCATGTATCAGATGACGAATTCTGACACCGGAAATAAAGTCATATTCACACCAAATTCTGTGGGCATCTATGACATGCAAACCAAATCCAGGGGTTACCAATGAGGTAAATCATTAGTCTAGATTGTATACATTTTCTGAATTCATTGACCCAGATTCTTCTTTATTGCTTACTCATGCTGATGAAAGTAGTAGGATATGGCATGAAAGGTTTGGACATTTGAATTTCAGATACATGCAACAAATTAGCAAGCAAATATTGGTTGATGGTCTACTAGACATCCATTTCTCCAAGGGAGTATGTGAGGGATGTGTTCTCGAAAAACACCCTCAAGAGAAATTCGACAAAGGAAAGTCTTAGAGAGCTTCTGCACCTTTAGATCTGATCCACAGTGACCTTATGGGTCCTTTTCCACATCCATCCATTAGCAAAGTAAGGCTTGTTCTCATTTTTGTTGATGATTTCTCACATTTTACATGGATCTACTTTCTCGAGCAAAAATCTGAGGTCTTTCAACACCTCAAAGATTTCAAAGACTTGGTTGAGACATAGTCCAGAAAGAAGATCAAATTCCTTCGAACTGATAACAGGGGAGAGTATGTAAATCATGAGATCCATAATCTTTTCCATGAGGCATGGATTCAATTGCAGCACACAGTTCCCTATACTCCGCAACAAAACAAAGTTGCTGAGCGGAAAAACAGATCTCTAAAGGAGATGGCATCTTGCATGTTGCATGCAAAGTCACTACCACAACGACTATGGGCTGAAGCACTTAATTGTGCAACATACATTCAAAAAAGATCTCCCCATAGATCTGTTAAGGATAAACCCCCTACAAATCTTGGAGCGGCCTCAAACCGAAAGTGACCCGCTTTTTCATTTTTGGTTCATGTGCATGGGCCCAGATTCCCTCTGAAAAGAGGAAGACACTTGATCCACAGAGCACTGAGTGCATTTTTGTTGGATACCCTGATGATGTGAAGGAATATAGGTTTATTGATCTTTCCTTGGACTGGATCATCATTGAGTGAAGTGTCCAATTCGAGGAAAGTGTATTGCATGCACCTTAGTAGCCGCATGCAAACACCTTCATTCTTCCACCTGTCCGAGATGATGAGCATGCGCATGCCGACTCTTCTTCAGACACGAGTTATGATTGATAGGACTCAGATGATTTAGATTCAGAGTTAGTACAGTCAGATACAGAGTCAGAGTATCTAGATGCAGTTGTAGAGCTAGAGCAGAGGCCCAAGTGGGCACATACTACTCTTCAAGATGTAGGGGATCTCGATGGTGATCCAATCGATACTAAGAGGACTCTATCTGATTTGGAGGAGCCTCCTGTTTCACTCACTGCCACTGAACCATTGCCCTCCCGACATCTTTTCTTGGTTCAGTCTTTAGATCCACAGTCTTATAGTGAGGCTGCTGGAAATCCATTTTGGGAATCCACCATGCAGGAAGAGTACAACTCCATCCTTGAGAACCAGACTTGGGATCTGGTTCCCCTTCCTTCTGGGAGGAAACTTGTCAGATGCAGATGGGTCTACAGGACCAAGAGTGCAACGGATGGACATATTAGTAGATACAAATCCAGGCTTGTTGCCAAAGGCTTTCAACAGGTTCATGGTATTGACTATGATGAGACCTTCGCTCCAGTAGCAAAGATGGATTCCATATGATTGACACTTGCCATTGTGACAACCAAGGGATGGGAAGTCCATCAGATGGATGTGAAGAATTCATTTCTACATGGTGATCTCTCTGAGGAGATCTACATGGAGCAACCCCAGGGATTTATGCAGGACTCATCTTTGGTCTGTCGACTGAAGAAGTCTCTTTATGGCCTCAAGCAGGCTCCAAGGGCATGGTATGCCAAGATGCACTCCTACATGTTGTCACAGAACTTTGTACTTTTTAAATCAGAACTGAATGTCTACATGCTTAGGACGACTGATTCAATTCTACTCTTAATTCTGTATGTTGATGATTTTTTGATCATCGGTTGATCGACTTCAACGATTGTTGTAGTCAAGAGGATTCTACATGATAGGTTTTTGATGTCGCACATGGGTCCACAACACTTTTTATTTGGACTCGATATCAGTTAGGATGCATCAGGCATCAAACTGTCCGAGGCAAAGTATGCACGAGATCTCCTTGAGATATTTCACATGACAGACTGCAAGTCTGCTCCGACTCCTTTCCTATCAAGAGTCAAACTTGAGGATGGCGGGGAGACTCCATTGGTTGACAACACATTGTACAAACAATTAGTGGGGAGCTTGTTGCATCTCACACACTCTAGACCAGACCTGTCCTATGCAGTTGGCACTTCTAGGTTCATGCAGGAGCTGCATGAGCTACATTGGAAGGTTGCAAAGCGTATCCTTCGATACGTACAGAGCACCACCACCTTTGGGATTCATTATGCAACAGACTCTACATTAGATCTCATCAGGTTTACTGATTCTGATTGGGCTAGCGATAACATTGATTGCAAGTCCACATATGGTTACTCACTCAGTCTTGGTTCCAAGCCTATTTGTTGGTTGAGCAAGAAGCAAGCCGCCATTGCTCTATCTTTAGCTGAGGCAGAGTACATAGGGGTAGTTAACATAACCATTAGGGCTATGTGGCTACAATATTTTCTCACTAAGTTGGACATTCAGTTTCATTGGTCGATTGTCATCTAGTGTGACAACCAGAGCACTCTGAAGTTCTGCAAAGATCCAATTCAGAGGTAGCAGATGAAGCATATCAAGATCCACTTCCACTACATCAGGGACTTAGTACACAAGAGGATCATCAACTTACAGTTCTGTCCTTCAACAGAACATACGGCATACATCTTCACCAAGACCTTCAGTGAGTAGAAGTTCCATTCTCTGCAAAGTCATCTTGGAGTGAAGGACACAATTGCCTAGCAATTGCAGTTCTTCTTTTTACATACATTGTAACTT
>ML785751.1:432516-494922 GCA_009831015.1 Picea engelmannii
AATGGTTATAAATGACAACAATGGGTAATGAATAAATGTTGAATGCTAATTGATGAGTTTTTGTGCAAGAGGGAAGTTTTGGGAAAAAGAACCCCACACTCATTCACCCCCCCTCTAAGTGTGGTAGGTGTGTCCAACAGATAATGTACAATCAACGATATTCAAAGATAGGGATGAATAATTGGCTTGCATTAAGCATAGCTACAATCACATAATCTGTAGCTAATTAAGAGTTGAAGGGGAATTCAGGTGATGGTAGGACTCCACTGAATGGGAAATGAATGTGGATTAGTAGTGATGGGAGGTTTGGCAAGTTGATATTCCATTGCCCCACTATTTTGCTCTATTCTTAGGCATTTATGCATTGTAGGAAACATGAATTTTAATTTATGACGGGGTCACGTGAATATCAAAGTTTTTTTCATGCGAGGTTCTATGAGTATCAAGGAATTGCCTACTCAATTCATGGAAATAGTCGTTTGGTGATTGAACCTTGCTTGATAGCACATAAATGACCTATAAAACTTGTAATTCATTGTATTGTATGAGTTATAGCCAATTTACAATGTTTCTAGTTATGCTCACTAAAATGTCATAGAGAAACAAAATTAGAGTGATAACAACTAACTTGTTAGTGAATTCTTTTCTAGAAAACAAAAACAAGTAATAATCCTATGGTGAAAAACCTTGAACACCACTTAATGGAATAATCTTTAAAAACTAGCTTTCTAATATAATTTGTATGTTGAAAAAAAATTAAAACAAAATAAACCAGAATGTCAACCTCTTGCTTGCAATAACATAGTTGATAACTGTAGACATGTTTCCATAGACCATACCACTGCAAAATGATGACTTGTTGAAGAAATGCTCACTACTTATTAATTGACAACATGCTATAGAGTGGCACATTACTGACCAATGAGGACTTATTGCAGAAGGTTTTCTCTTCTAGTGTATTGAGCTACTAAAGAATTCTAACATGTTGCATAAAGGCTAATTATGATGCTTCCAAACACCTGGTATGGGAAGAAGACTTTTGTGCACTCCAACACCACTATTCAATAGGTAAACGCCACTCTGTAATAGGTAACTGAGCTATTATCATTCGATTTCTCCTCGAATTCTATTTAAATTAAATCATTTTTTAGGTTTTTTCTAGTTTGATCTATTTGGCTACAGTCTCCTTGATTTCTTCCCCATTACATTTCGTAGCACTTTTATCCAGCCCTTCGCTGATCTTTTCAGCCAGCTACCATCTATTCAACCATTTTTGCAACCTCCTTAAAACCCTTTTGTGGTTTGGGGACAACCAAGATTTCAGTTGGGAGGTGTGACATCATGTTATTATGACGTCAAGGTGACAAGGATGGGAAAATGTCACATCATGGATCAATGCTTTGGCTAATTTAATGAAAGAAGAGGACACGAGGCATGTCATGTGGGACGATTACGCCACCATTAATGAGGGGGAATGAATGAATGAATGGATGGTGAGCCCCTAATAATGTAGGTAGGGGAACAAACATAATTGAAAAGTTGTAATGATGACATGTTAATAAATAATGATGATGGTGGGAAAGACAACAACTAAAATTTTAAAGAGAGATATTGTTGAGGAGATCATTTGCTATTTTGAAACATAAAAGAGAGATGAGTTATGAAAAAGAGAGAAGCTAAGATACAATAGTTTGATGTTGATTTAGAATTGCAAAGTTACAAAATCACGGAGCTATAATATATATTGCTATTGAGCACAATGGGAGGAGATTTGAATTAAAGGGAGCTCACACAAGCAGTCTAGTCAAGGAATAATGTTATAGTAACTAATTTTTTTTTTTAGAAATGTTGGGTGGCTACGATTATTCGAGTGTCTTGTGAGATACAATGATGCCATTGCTTTAGAGTCAACATAGGATTTGAGAGAATACATTATTACAATCAAAGGTTTGGATGTAGAAGTTACTAAGGAAACCATCTCTATGGTTACTGGCTTGCCCACGAGGAAATGATTGTTTAAAAAACAAGGTGGAGGTCCTTACAACTAAGTGAGAATTTCTCATGGAAGGTGAAGTTGTTGATGATATAGGGAAAGGGGTAAAGAGATCACGAGGTTTATGTTCTCAAATATATCACTTCTAAAGATATTCACAACTTGGTGCTTACTAATTACTTCAAAATGCTAATATCCCATTTGAGGCATAATCATCAAATTATCCTTCCATATTTTCTCTTGAAGTCACTATAAAGTATGGATAGGGAAGTGCAAAGTGGAAAATCGATGAATCTTGCTCACCATGGAGTAGTTTGGCTCCTTGTTAAGAGTGCCCTATAATAGAGGCAATGAGGAATGACTCGAGAGGATTTTATAGGAATACCTATTGTGGAACATAAGAAGAGGAACATGTTGCAGAAACACGATCTATGGAAACATAAGTTACATAAATCCCTACTGCAACATATAAAGAAGACAACGCTGCAAAGACAAGAGAACCAGACAATGTGGCCATGAAGTCAAGTAGGCAGACCCAAAGAAGGATTGCAGAGAAAAGAGGAAATCAACTCATGATTGGGAGGAAGGAAGAGTTATGATGGCAAGGAATCACTTCCTGAGGTGCTAAAGAATTCATAGGGTTTTCTACAAAACCCACTCTAGAATTTGCTTCAAAGTTTGGGACAATAATTATTGAATGTGATGCAAAATCCTTAACTCCTATTGTGGAAATGATAGAGTTTCCAAAGAAACAACATACTAGAAAATCCTTAAAAGGAAAAATACTTGGTTTTGAAGCACAAGTTCTTGGGAACTTGGTTGTAGAATTAGATAAGATATAGAACCTAGTAATCATTGTAGCTCTAGAGGTTTCCAATTGGAAAACAAAGGTAGAGTCCTATGAATGAGGGTACATTAATATCAAGAAGCATCAATAGGGTATTAACTCAATGAAGGAATAATATATTATTACACATGTTTCAAAATAGGGAACAATTCTATAGCTCAAGGAAGACAAAAGGAAATTGGAGAAGCAACAATAGAAACAAGGAGAGGAAATCGAGGAGAAGGCTTTAGAAATATCTAGATTGAGGGAGATGAATGCAAACGAAAGTGATTATTCTTCTTGCATGTTATCTTCTAGACCACTTGACTAAGTGTATAATTTATATTTCAAGGAGTAGTGGTACAAATTCTATTTGAAAGTATTTCTTCTGACTTACCTGTTGACACTGTGGAGATGTGAGGTGCTTTCTACAATGCCTACTTCTCTAGTATCATTCAAAGGAAAATATTGTTGTGTGAGTTATATATTGACAATTATGTTATTCTTAAAGTCACTCGGTGGATCCCCAATCCTTGTTAGCTTTCATAATTACTCAGAAATTGTTTAAACCATGTTTGGGGGTGCTTCATGAAATTTGGGGTACATGGTGTATGATTATCCCCTAGATGGTCCATGATGGATTTGCACACTTGGGATGGCTTACACTGATTGCTTAACCTTAGTTGGGTGCTTGCATGACATTCTTCCTTAGGGCATTGGAGATCTTCAAACAACTTGGTGACATTCTACATGTTAGCCACATGGAGAAGGTTGCTTGCTTGGAGAATTCCCTGCATTGGAGGAGGAACATTTGGAATTTAGGGGGAGGGAATTGATCCCTAGAAAACAATGGGGTAGCTTGAACTCTTGCATGGAGACATGGAGTTGACTTGGGGACACCTGGGTTGTAATAATGTTCATGTAGGGGGAGTGGATCTAGAGGAGTGCATGTCTTAGAAGGTTCATTGGACTCATTGGAGGCTTGTAGGAGGAGTGTTGAACACATGTTGTGGACCACCCTTGCATTGGAGCCTTGCTTGTGGATGACATCACCTTGGAGTTTGACATGTGTACCCTTGGAGTGTATTGCTCCACATGTGTCTTTGTCGGTTGTTTGTAAGGGCTTAGGCCCACATATGTATTGTTAGCCTCCTTTACCTTTCATATATATATGGAGGAAGGAAATAATCATTTCATCATTATCCTTATTATCACTCTTGTGTTAGAGATATGACTAGAGGAGCACACTAGTCTTCCTCTCTCTTGTTCATCTTCATTTATACTTTATCTCTCTTGTCTTAGGGGTGCTAAAGTTTCTTGGATATTTTGGAGCATCTTGAATACTAGGGTTAGGGTTTCATCTCTTGAAGACTTGGATATTAGGATTTTGTTATTAAACCCTATATTGTACTTGTTCATGATTAGAGAAGAAGAGACATCTTGGCTTGGAGGACATGATAGTGTGATGTTTGCTTGTTGGAGCTCCTTGGTGCTGACTATGGTTTTCTTGGTTTTCCCTAGCTAGGGTTTTGGTGAGCTAGAGGATAGTACTAGCCTTGGGATGAGGCTATGATATGCACATGAACTTCATATTTACACACACATGTACACACACATATGAAGCTTTAATATGTCCAAAATTGTCTCTATAGATTTGATTTTTTGCCACTTGTTTCTTCATGATTTGGTAATTTCCAACATAGTTTCTATGTCTTGTTGATTTGACATAAGTTAAGGCTAGAATTGTTAAGTCATTTAACATTAATATTGAAGACATGGAAGATTTTTTGTTGTTTTTACAACGGTTATAGAGGGAAGTTTAGATATGTTTTATGCACAATGAGATTTCCCAAGAGGGTTGAAACTTGTTGGCACACTTTGGTATCTTTTCTCTTAGATTGCCTTGTTGATTGGGGTTGTTAAGAGGTGAAATATTGTCCACTAGCATTGTTGATTTGTTTATATTTCATAACAACTCTAAGGTTGAAAATTCATAGGGTTAAGATTTGAGAAACCTCTAGGAAAAAGGTGGAATTTTCTGATTTGCATTAATTGTCCTAGTTTGGAAAATTTCTACATGGCATGAAAACTTTTGTGGCTACGATCACTTTAGGTTTAGGATGGAGTTGGTATTTTAGCCATGGTGAACCTGGGAGGGGTGCTTAACCTTATTGATGTTACTGGGTGTGAAACCCTAAGTCTTTTGAGAGAAGTGGTTGAACCCTTGGAAGGGTTTTTCTACTTCATACATTGTTGATTTGTGCACTTGAGGATTGTTTTAGGATGTGCAAGATGACTCTTGATCTTACAGAGTGTGACAAGCTATATGGAACTTCCAATTTTGTTTTTTTGTAACTTAGATTACAAATACTTATAAAGGAAACCGATCTTTCAAGGGAGCATGTTGAGAAAGTGATTCCAAAACCTAATGATCCAACATAGTTGGCCACTCATTTGAACAAGGAATCCAATGCTAATAGAATGATTATTGATTCTATGAAAGATAATTTCATCTCTCACATTACAAAGAGGAAGATATGTAAGGACATGTTTGAAGGTTTTTTTTAGTTGTTTCAAAAGTCTTGTGTTTCTCAATAGATGCTCTTGTGAAACCAACGTTCCCCCATTTGTATGGTCAATATAGATATTGACCAAGATCACTAAGTTGAGAGATTAAATGGCCTCCATTGGAACACAAGTAGAAGATTAGGAGCCGATGTCCATTGCTTTGAATGGACTTGTTATTTCTTGGATGTCTTTTGTTCAAGTTGCTTTTGCTCGTGAGACCTTTCCAAATTTTGCAAAGATTTGGATTGATCTTGTGCAGGAAGAAATTAGATTGTAGTCTTGTTCAAGGCAACAAGGGGAAGTAGATGTGATTGGTCTCATCAATAAGATGAAGAAGGGCATCAAGAATGGATACAAGAAGAAGGAAGACTTAGATACAATAAATAAGGACTTGAGTAAGGTGATGTGTTTTCGATGTCACATGATGGGATGTTATGATAGCTAGTGTCCATTGAAGAAAAAGGGAAAGGGAGTGAAACAAGTTGCACTTGGGACTGTAGTAGGTGTATAGGAGGATTCCTCTCAGTTTGAGACAATTTTTTCCATGACCTCTTGATTTTTGTCTAACATTGTGTCTAGTGTTGGATGGTATGTGGGCAATGGAGATTTGTGACATATGAAATATGATAGGTCACTCTTTAGTAGACTTCCATTGAAGAAAAAGGGAAAGGGAGTGAAACAAGTTGCAATTGGGACTGTAGTAGGTGTAGAGGAGGAGTCCCCTTAGTTTGAGACTGTTTTTTCCATGGGTTCTTGACTCTTGTCTAACACTGTGCCTAGTCTTGGATGGTATGTGGAAAATGGAGCTTTGAGACATATGAAATATGACATGTCACTCTTTAGTAGAATTTGGGAGCAAGAGGGAGGCATGAGTGTGGAGCTTGGTGATTATTTTACTTATCCTATGAGAAGAGTTGGCTCAATTTCCTTCTATATGCCTTCAAGTGATATTCTTAAGTTGAGTTATGTTCTATTTGTTCTTGGTTTCAAGAAAAATCTCCTTTTAGTTTCTCATATGAGATATGTACAATGAAGAATTGCATTTGAGGGTTGACAGTGCACCATTAGTGATTGTAGTCTAGAGACTATGAGGACTTTAGATAGAGGGGTGAGAGAGGGTGGAATTCAAAGGTTATTTTTTCGATCTAGTTATGTTGATGTATTTAGCATCAGACAAGCACTTCCACATTGGCTTGGTGTCTAGCATGTGGAAGTCATTCGTAATGCCTCTCAAAACTTTAAAAAATTCACTTTATGAGTTAAAAATTAAAGTGAATGAACTTTTTAATTAAGTTAAATGCCTAAGTTTTTGGCATTAGTAACCTAAGTGAGTTGATTAAATCCTAGTCATTAGATCTAAAGTGAAGGGGAGATCTAATCTCATCCCTTGACCACTTTAGGAGATATATGGTTTTGGATTTAGGGTTAACTCAACATAATAAAAGGAAACCTAAGTGAGAGGATGAGACACACACAAAGTGAGGAGATCTCATTGATTTGGTGAAGAGGACAAAATATCCAAGTGTGAGTGGGCAAGGTCAAAGGAAGGAGCAATGAGTAGGAAGGGAGATAAGAACTAGGTAGGCTAGGCTATTTGTTGTGATTGTATTTTCTTCAAACGAGCCATTATCCTAGGATGGGAGCCCAAGATTTTATTTTATAAAATCAACTCAGGTGTTGGTTTTCCTTTTGGGGTTTTTCCAGGGGTGTTTACCCAAAAATATTTTGTGCAATGTGTATGGTTTCAGTTTTTATGATTCCGATGTAATTTCATTAAGTAACCTAGTTGTGCATTTATTTAATAAAGTGATTTTATTGGAACTAAGTACCAGGTGCTAGGTTAAGGAAAACTAACATGGTATCAAAGTTGCAGTTATGAGGAAGCCATATTTGCACAGGGATCGTGATTATTCTGCAACGGGAAATTTTTTCTACAGGGGTAAAGAGTAAAACCTAGAAATTAAAAAAAAAAATAATAATAAATAAAAAGGAGTTGTATGGTCGTCATACGAGCCATACGACATACACATTGGTCACACATCTGCAACATATACATCGTATAAGGATCATCAACTGAGGAGATGAGGTTTGGTGTTGTAATCGTGCGTGAGGAGCAACAATCAACACACGGTAGAAGAAGTGTGACGACTATGGGTGGATTCTGTAGTCTGGTATGTGGAGCAAAGAAAAATCGACTAATTGGAGGATGCAAGATAGACCAAATATTAGGCCAAGGATTAATGCTTTGAGCAAAGGTAGACACAGGCAGTGGTTGAATGGTGAAGAAAGATGGCTGGCCATTGGGCCTGATGGTGTAGATTGGGCGCACATAGAGAGGAGACTAGTCTCCGACATAGGTGTTGGAGACAACATGGAGGTGTACCGACAAGGAAATTAGGTGGATGAAGGGGACAAGAACCATAGTCACCAGTAACAACCGCACCCGTAGACAAGAGTTAAGGGCTAAGGAGAGCTAGGTGGTGGATAGCCGATAGAAAACACATGAAGGTGGGTCATGGGTTAAAAATATCCTCCAACATTTTGGCCAACAAAAGAACCACTCACACGGCTGGGAGAATGAACCAATACAACTAGCCATTGGGTGAGGTAAGACAACTGCTAAGCCATATGTCATTGGCCAGCAGGGTCAACAGTTGACAGATTGTGAGGGAACTGCCAAACAAGGCTGCACATTTTCTCAGTAGTAGACGACAGGGGCCACAAGGCCGAGACAACCATCAAGCAAAGTTTCGGGCAGCCATGGGTAATGGGCATAGGTATGGGTAGCGACCATAAAGGACTTGGGAAGCCCATAAAAATACCTAGGAAAGAAAAAATGTTGTAGGTAGCCATAAGCAGCTTCAGGTAGGGGTCCAAGCAGCACAAAATAGGTCTGGGCAGCTGGAAATAAGATCGAGCAACATAATTTGATTTTTTTAGTGGGTTGTGCAGATGGCCACAACTGGTTTGCGATTTGAGGACTTGTTGGATGGGGTTTCCAACTATAGTCCTTGGAAGGAGAGAATCATGCTGGTGTTGATGGAGAATGAGATTTGGGAATTTACAAACTCCATTGTGGTCCCACCAGCGGATCTAAAAGATCCAACAGTCCCTAAAATAAAGGACGTGAAATCCAGGAAAATTAGTCTAGATGGAGTAAAGGATCATTTGATCCATCGTTTGTCTAGAAAGAGAACTCCTAGGGACATGTGGGAGGCTCTAAAGGGTTTGTTTCATAGTAAAAATGAGAATCGCAAAATGGTGCTGAGAGAGAAGCTTAGAGACATAAAGATGACATGATTAGATACAGTGACAACTTATCTCACCTGGATCTGACAGGTTCAAGATGAACTTACTACAATCGAGGAAACATTGGATGATTCATAGTTGGTGAGGACAACGCTCAAAGGCTTCACAAAGGAGTGGACACCGTTCATCAAAGGGATCATGGCATGTGAGAAGATCCTTGATTGGTCAAGGTTGTGGGATGACTTCGTTCAAGAAGAACTCTGGGATGAAGAACTGAATGGAGGCTGGTACAAGAATGATGTTGAGAACGTTTCTCTTTCCATCTAGAAAAAGAAGGGAAATTTAAAGAGGATTGTCAATGGAGAGTCTACCTCTCAAGACGACAAGAAGAAGGACAAGAGAAAAGTTGAGTGCTTTGCATGTCACAAGTTTGGGAATTATGCAAGTCAATTTCCAAACAAGAAGAAGAGTGGACATGGGATGCAATAAAAGGTAGTTGCGTCGATAAAGGCTCAAGTGGATGAGTTTTCGAAGAAGTTTGAGAATGATTTCTTACTTGTTTCCCATATTTCTTCAGGCACCATATCAGCTGGGGCATGGCTAATAGATAGTGGGGCCACATGTCACATGACAGGAACATGAGAGTTGTTTGAGAGATTCACAGAGTCAGACTTAGACGTGCATGTGGAACTTGGTATGGGCACCAAGAATGCAATGAAGGGATCTGGAACAATTCCATTCAAGATGGAGTCAGGAGGTGTGTTGAGAGTGATGGATTTGCTATGGGTTCCAAAACTCAAGAGGAGTGTGCACTCAATATCAACAATTGAGAAGAATGGCTTTGGTGTACTATTATAGGATGGACATGCATTGATCAAGCCCAAAGGATATAGCTTAGACACAACAACTGTTCTCGGAGTTATAGAGAAAAAATTGTATAGGCTAAAGGGCCAACCTATGCGAGCTATGGAAAGAAACAAAGTGACAGAGGATAAGGAGCAGTTATCTCTGAAGGTTTAGCAACTCAGAGGGAGTCGACCTTCAAGTTCATGTAGGAAGGATAAACCTTTCAAGTATATCAAGAAGGATTCATGGTGCGAGATGACCATGCATGATGATCATGAGTGGGAGGCTTCTAAGAGCATGATCCGAGGGAAGTCTTCGAAGGAGGGTCCGAGCGAGATGGCAAGGATATATTTTGTTTCAGAGGGAACAACCAATCAGGTGGATTGGAGAGCAACCATGGTAGTATATATGAAAGTGAAGACATAGCCACCTCCAAGTGGTAGAAGTACCTTCCCCGCTAAGAGGGAGTGTTGATGTATTTAGCATCAGACAAGTACTTCCACATTGGCTTGGTGTCTAGCATGTGGAAGTCATCCGTAATGCCCCTCAAAACCTTAGGAAATTCACTTTATGAGTTAATAATCAAAGTGAATGACCTTTTTAATTAATGTAAGTTTAATTAAGTTAAATGTGTAAGTTTTTGGCATTAGTAACTTAAGTGAGTTGTTTAAATCCTAGCTGTTAGATCTAAAGTGAAGGGGAGATCTAATCTCACCCCTTGATCACTTTAGGAGATCTAGGGTTTTGGATTTAGGGTTAACTGAACATAATAAAAGGTGTCCTAAGTGAGAGGATGAGACACACACAGAGTGAGGGGATCTCATTGATTAAGTGAAGAGGAAAATTCATCCAAGTGTGAGTGGGTAGGGTCAGAGGAAGGAGCAAGGGGAAATAAGGGAGATAGCAGCCAGGTAGGCTAGGCTATTTGTTGTGATTGTATTTTCCTCAGATGGTCCATTATCCAGGATGGGAGCCCAAAATTTTATTTAATAAAATCAACTCAGGTGTTGGTTTTTCTAGGTGTGTTTCCCCATAAACATTTTATGCAATGTGTATGGTTTCAATTTTTATGCTTCCATTGTAATTTTGTTAAGTAACCTAGTTTTCCTTTTATTTATTAAGTGATTTTATTGGAACCAAGTATCGGGTGAAAAGTTAAGGAAAACTAACAAGTTACACTTGTACATTCCAATGAGAGGTTGGATGAGCATTTGAATTTTGAGGAGGATCAAGATCATGTAGGAGTGCGTAGATCCTCAATGAGGGTGAGTAGATATGCTAGTCATATGTTGCTTAGGGGATGAACACCTAGGAGATATGCTAGTCATAATGCATTGGTTTCTTCCATCCATGACCCTTCTATTTTTCTTGATGAGGAGAGGTGTGATACCTTGATGGAGGATGATGTTGGGGTTGATTCCATCTTTGTAGCTTATGAGAGTATTGTAGAGTACAAGGATATGGTTGTTGGGTTCTCTTAGAAAGAGGGAGTTGACCACGATGTCACTCTTGCTTGAGGATTCTCTTTAAAAGAGGGACTTGAACCAGTTAAAGTTGTTTTAGTAGCCAGAGGTTTTGAGTTGCATGAGAGGGATTCTCACGTTCATAGGTTGTTAATAGCCCTACATTGGTTGTTACCTATACCACAAGCTTGGAATTTTAGGATCAATGGGATGACTTGTACAGATTTCTATCTTTGTGACTTTGATAGATGTGATTATCTTTTCAAGGAATCCTAAATAGTTGATGATGCGGCGTCTAGAGATTTTGACCTGTGATGTTGACTTGCGAGATGTTGGAGTTTGACAAGTTGCTTATGATCCAAGGTTATGTTCCTTTAATACTCATTGGTGGTTAATGTTCTTTGGAGGCTCGAGATGTTGTGATGACATGCTGCGATGGATAAGTGACAATTTTTAGGATATAATATTTGATTCTTAGATTACAATAGTTATAGATTTGTAGATGGAAGGTTTGGTGGAGTTGTAGAGTAAGTTAGTTTTTATGGTTACTCCAAAAGTGTTTGTACCATGTTTGGGGGTGCTTCATGAGATTTGGGGTACATGGTGTATGATTATCTCCTGGATAGTCTGTGATGGATTTTCACATTAGATATGACTTACTTAGTGATTATTTGACTTTAGTTGGGTGCTTGCAAGATATTCTTCTATACGGTGTCAAAGATCTTCAAAATAATTGGTGGGATTCTACATGTTATCCACATGGAGGAGGTTGATTGCTTGGAGAGGCACCCCTTGCATTGGAAGAGGATCATTTGGCATTCAGGAGAAGGGCGTTGAGGCCTACATATCATGGGGTAGATTGGATCCTTGCATGGATACATTGAGTTGACTTGGTGATGCCCAAGTTGTGATATTGTTCTTGTAGGGGGAGTGGACCTGATGGAGTGCATGTATTAGGAGGTTCATTGGAGTCAATGGAGGATTATAGGAGGAAAATTAGGCACATCTCATGTATCACCCTTGTATTATAACCTTACTTGTGGATGAAATCTCCTTGAATCTTAAGATGTGTACCCTTGGAGTGTAGTGCTCCACGTGTGTCTTTTTAGGTTGTTTACGAGGGTTTAAGCCCACATATGTATTGTTGGCCTCCATTACCTCTCATAAATATAAAATGTGAGAATAATTTCATAATTGTCATTCTTATCACTCTTGTGTTAGAGATGTGACTAGAGGAGTGAACTAATCTTCATCTCTCTTGTCCATCTTCATTTGTATTTTGTCTCTCTTGTCTTGGAGGTGTTATGGTTTCTTGGAGCTTTTGGAGCATGTTGAATACTAGGCTTAGGGTTTCATCCATTGGAGACTTGAATATTAGGGTTTTGTGATTAAACCCTAGGCCATACTTGTTTAAGAGTAAAGAAGATGAGATGTGTTTCCTTAGAGGACATGCTAGTGTGATGCTTTCTTATTGGAGCTCCTTGGTGTTGGCTAAGGTTTTCTTTGTTTTTCCTAGCTAGGGTTTTAGAGAGATAAAGGGTTGTACTAGACTTAGGATGAGGCTATGGTATAGACATGAACTTCATATTTATACTTATATATGGAGTTTTTTACTTTCCAAAATTGTCTCTATTGTAGATTTGATTTTTAGCCATCCATTTCTTCACGGTTTGATAATTTCCAACACTTGTACGTCTTGTTGATTTGACATAAGCTAAGGCTGAAATTGTTAAGTGAATTAACATTAATATTAAATAAGATAGGGCATATTTTTAGATGTATTCAAAGCTATTACAGAGTGAATTATATATATGTTTTATGCATTATAAGATTTCCCTAGAGGGCTAAAACTTGTTGGCACATTTTGGTATCTTTTCTCTTAGATTGCCTTGTTGATTGGGGTTTTTAAGAGGTGAAATATTGTCCATTGTTGTTTTTGTTTTATTTGTATTTCATTACATCCCTAAGACTGAAATTCATAGGGTTAAGATCCGAGAAACCTTTAGGAAAGCGGTAAAATTTTCTAAGTTGCATTAATTTCCCTAGTTCAAATACTTTTTACATGTTATCAAAGATTTTGTGGCTAAGATGACTCTAGGTGTAAGAGGGAGTTGGTATTTAAGCTATGGTGTCAATGGGAGAGGTGTTGGACCTTGATGAGGTTTTTGGGTGTGAAACCGTGGGTCACTTGAGAGAGTAGGTTGAACCCCTGGAAGGGTTTTGTCTATTTCATATATAGTAGATTTGTGCACTTGAGAGTTGTTTCAAGATGTGTAAGATGAATCTTAGTCTTAGGGAGTGTGAGAGGTTGGATGGAGATTCCAATTTTGTTCCTTGGAATATTTTACTATAGATGCTTGTGGAGGAATCCAATTTGTAACATCCCCAGTATAATCCCCAATTCAATTAATGCATAATGTAGATATGAAATGTGACTATGGCCAAACAATGAAATATGCAAATTGTATTTCTATTTTTAATAAATAAAAAGTGACACCAACTACTAGGGGATATGGACAGAGATGGGGACTCAGTTTTCCACAAGAGAAGTGAGTGTCTAAGAGGGGTCCAAGGGGGAGATTGTTTATGTGTATTGATTCAAACCCACTTTCCCAAATTTTATCATTGGGGACAACCTTCTATTTTTTGGTTGAGTGTATGAGAACCTAATCATTTAACTCGTGTAAGAGGGTGGGTGTAAAAGGTCACATCCCATAGTTATTGGGAGCATGGGGATAAAGTAAAATCAACATTGGGTAGAGTGAGCAATCAACTGGCTTGGGAAAATAGAGGAAATATGTATGGTCACAACATGAATTTTTTACAGGTGTGCTTCAACGTGAACAACAAAGGGGAGAGCAAGGAAAAAGAGCATTGGAGTTGGATCAAGAAAGCTAGGAGAATTTTAGAGAATTTTTGGAGCTAAATATTGAAAAAGAAAGTTTCCAAGGTTATAGAAGAGCCAGATTGTCAGGTCTGAAGAGTGAACTCATGTGTGAGTTGCATTGTAACAACAAGTGAATGATGTTGTTTCCTGGTAGTTTTCCTAACAATGATTTCCCTTTAGTTTCCCAGTAGTGATATTCTTGGTTACTTGCGCCAGAGAGACCTTGATAAACAAATGGGATGCCCGATGGACTAAGAGCAACGAAGGGGTAAATTCCTTGGGTTGGGCAAGTTGAGAGGAAGAGAGCTGGTGGAAAATCAGAATAGTTGTAGGAGAATGCCAGTGGGTTATGGGATTTTCTAAGCTATGAGAGGACAATTAGAGACACCCTTTTTCTTGTGGATTCCTAGCCCCGGCTTGGGGGTGACTGACTTGTTGTTGAGATATGAAACAACAATTCTATGGTTGGGTGAAACATCTGTCCCAAGCAGTTGGTTGCACTATTATTTTAAAAAGATAAGTGTTCATCTGTTTTCTGAGTTATTTTTTGAGTTTAACTGTTGTGCATTTTACTCTGTGTATGAGAATGAATTATAAGTAGTTGTGATGAATTTATAGCTGAATTAACATTTTTAACTAGTATGTACAATCGCATGAGCTTGAATGTCATGTTGTTCATAATTCCACATTTAAATGTATATGCTAGTCAATTTTAGTAGTAATGGTAACATGATTTCGACGTGGTGCTCAAATCATCGCGTGTGTTGGGAAACAATTGTCGTGCCCAGTACAAATCCGCTTGTGCCCGTCTCAGTGAGGATGAAACATTCATGTCATTTCAACATGTTGTAGCTGCATATAGTTATGGGTATCTAAAAATGGTTAAATTTGTGTATAATTTCTAGTTGGTAAACTACAAGAATTTAGTTAGCAGAAAATTTCAAATTTATGTGTATTCTACATAGTAATGTTCCTTAGTTAAGATGGGGGACGCTACAGATTGGTATCAGATATTTTTGGTTCAACATCCGACCTATATGGGCCAGAGATGAACACGAAGTTGCTAAATTTGTCATCTCAACATTTGAGATGTGTCGAATTTGGGGAAAAAGGTAAAATTTGAGTGAAATCCCCAAATTTCTAAGCAAATTCAAGTCGAAATTGCACTCAAAATGGTTGTTATGGAGGGGTCATTTTGACTTCCAAGTGAATGAATTGGCTAAGAAAGGTGAGTCGATAATTGTCACAATGGATACGAGGTGGAAATATGGAAAATCAACTAAGCGAAGAAAGGACTCACGTGCACTAAATATTGGCGTTGCATGGTGCAGAATTGGTGGTGCACACAAAATATTGGTGTGTGGTATGTTCATTGAATATTAGTGTTGCGCAATGCATAAATTGTGGTGCACTATATGTGCATTATATGTTGGTGTTGCAGAGCATGGAACTTGTGGTGTGCATGGAATATTGGCGTGCAACATGCACATTAAATATTGGTGATGCACATTGTGGAACTTGTGCATGATGGATATTGGTGTGTGGTACAAAAGTTGTGCACGTTGAATATTACTACACAGTATAAAAGTTGTATGGACTGAATATTGATGCTCAGTACATGCGTTAAATATTTTCATTGGACATTGTGGAACTTGTGCTTGTTGAATATTGGTGCATAATACATAACTAGTGCATGCACGAGCTTCGAAAAGGAAGAAGAGAAGTAGGAAAGGGAAGAAAAATTATTGACAAAATGTGCAAGTCAATTTGGAAGACTATTACAACAGTAAATCAATGATTTTTCCAAAAAAAAAATCTAGCTTTTGAAGGTAATCAACTTGCGGAGGCATTTTGAGGGCCTAAACGACATTTCCAAGTAGTTGAAAACATGAGAACAATGCGTACCTTCGGTAAAAATAGTCTTTGTAGCTTAAATGAAGGATCTTAGTGAGATACATCCAATGGGCTATCCTAGGCACAAAAAAGGGCTCGTATCAGAAATTTACAACTGAAACAATATAAGGTATATTTTCGATACAAGTTCACTTCCAGAGGGCATAACTTCTTTCTTAGAAGTCAGTTTGGAGGATGTAAGTAGTCTATGGAAAACTTATGGACCATAGAAAACAACCATGGATCTAGATTTGAAATTTGGGTACATAAAAGTGCACAGGAAGAGAAAGAAGACACATGTAGCATACATGGATAAAATTGGGAAAACAATCAAACTTTTATAGGCCATAACTTTCTGCTCAGATCTCATAATTGGGAAAAACAATAGTCGATGGAAAGGTATTGAAGAGGATAATCCATTTATCAACCCAAAAAATTGATTTGAGTCGTAAAATTTATATTAAACTCAAAAGAATATCATGTGTGACATTAAAGAGCCGAAAAGTTATGCATTCTTTTTCCAGAATGGTGTATGTATGTATTTTGTCTAACATAAATTTATTCACATGCACACTTTCTTGAAGAATTTAGAAGTACAAGAGGGAAGTTGGTTCATGTATGAGAACTACAATCATGGAGGATGACCAAGGGTCCTACAACCATGAAGAGGAAGTAAAAGGTATACATGTTAGCATGAGGATGTTGAGACAAAATCTAATGGAAAAGAAGAGGCAAAGAGGAGTTTGTAACTATGAGAAGCCTACATAGAGAAGTGTAGAGCTATAGGGCAGACAATGCGAAGATTATTAAAGCTCAAGAGGAGATACTTCAAAGTCTGAACATGTTACATAGATAATCCAATAATGAATCTAATACGAAGAAAGTCGATAGTGCTAGACATGTGACAACATCCATATCCCGTAGCAAGAGGGATGAGCATGGGAATAACAAGAAGTCAGGGAGTATGAGCAGGTGCCATTATTCCCTAGAGAAATAAACTAGAAGAGCTCATGCGAGTTTAGGTCCACAGAGTATCCCAAGTGTGTTCCCTGTCAGGAGGCAGAGGAAAAGGCACGAGGTAGACATTTTTCAAGGTGAACTCAGGAAAATCAAGCCACCAACTTTTAATGATGAACACAAGAAGGGAGAAGAGGTCGAAGCCTGGCTATTGGAAATGAAAAAATATTTCTAGCTACATGATTATCCCTCAATGGTAGAAACAAGAATTTCAACCTACCACTTGCAAGGAAAGGAAACCATGTGGTGGGATCAACTTAAGCAAGCCAAACACCTTAATGAGAGGAAGGTCTCATGGAGGTAGTTCAAAGGATATTTCCAAGAGAAATATTTTTCAGAGCATTACTATGAAAGGAAGATGAAAGAGTTCTTTGAACTAAAGTTGGGAAGCATGACCGTGGATGAATATGAGAAGACATTATTTGAGTTGTTTAAGTATGTTGGCTTCATCAAGGATAAAAAGGTCAAAATTCAAAGATTTATGCGTGGTTTACCCTCTTTCTATAGTGATAAGATACACTATGATAACCCTGGACTTTGGAGTAGGCCATAAGGAGAGAAAAAAATCTTTATGAGCATAGTAGAGGAAGGCCAATTTTCCAGAAATCTTGGAATGACAAGGTGAAAGGAAAGAGGGATCAAAGGTAAAAATGTTTTAAACCACCCATTTTCAAGAGCGACTCACAAGCAAATCAACAAGGACACTCAACCAAAAATGAGCCCAAGACAACATATTCTTTTGCGAAAATGCCTATGTAGCAATTTGTACAATGTTGGGGATGTATTTTTTAACCTTGTATAATTATTTACTGCAAACATATTTTCAATAAAAGAAAAAATAATATACAACGACAAATACACACATTACATAGAGATTTTTCCCCTGGAAACCCAAACCGGGAAAACCAACATATTCTATATTCATTCACACCATACATTGTTTACAATACAATATACATATAGGATCCATCGGCATCCAAAACCCTAATCCAATGACTTGGATTATTCAACAACCCTAATTCCTTAACTAGAAATAGAAAACCATTGACGAAAACCATGTGCCGAAAAACCGCCCATAAATGGACACGAAAATCAAGGAATTTTTTTTTCAAGGGCTCTGCCCCTCTATGTGCATGCCACAATGTAGACACTATTTCTAGCCGAGCAAAGAATATAAAACATATCCAAGATTCTCCCACTTTTTGTTTTATTTCAATACAGGGGGTTACAAGGTTACATAGTCAACAATCCAGGGAAACAATGCCCATAGATTCTCTACACCAACATAACTTCTCAGTGCTCACAATTTTTGTTAATGAATATGCAACATTCTTCAAAGATTCCACCTTCATCAACAACACCTTATTTTCTTCAACCATGTCTCTCACAAAGTGATATCGAACATCAATATGCTTTGTCTTTGATTGATAAGCCAAGTTCTTCGCCAGAAAAATTGCACTCTAATTGTCACAATCTATCCTTACAACTTGTTGTACATGTTGATCCTAAAGTCTGCACCTGACTGCTAAAGGGTAGATCTAGGCCACCTCAAGTTTAGATTGATTGGTTTTCTGATTGTGTTGGTTAGTTAGAAGGTTGGTTTTACCAAGACAAGAGCATGGTTGGGTTGGAAAAATCATATAGATTAGGGTTCTCCTTGGCTGGTGACACACAAATGACAGAAAAGTGAAATAATAGAGGTAAAAACCAAAGGGAAACAACCAACCACTCAATGAATAATTTGTTGCAAAAAGTTTAATACTTAAAATATCATTTCAAGACAGTAAACATGTATCAAAAACAAAATTGCTCCCACAAGTTGCAATAAAAAGAAATCTTTACCAAAGCATTGGTTGTTTTACAGGTTGCATATTAGTAAAGATAAGTTATACAATAGCTAAAGAAAATTAAATGTACTTCACACAGATCAAAAACTGCATTCAAGACAAGATACAAAAAATATGAATATTTGGACAAAAACATTGTCATCAAAAGTATATTCACCAGGTAGAGATCCTTAATCCATGAATAGAATAGGTTCAACTAGTCTGATGTATTGATATTCTTCCCAAAAAATAAACCCTTAAAACATACAAAAATTGCCTATTTATCAAAGTTGCAAAGGCTCTCGTCCATCTGGGACTGAGGCTTAACTCTACACTACCAGTTGTAAAACAACTTATTAACTTAGATAAAAACATTGCTGGAGTATATAAGGTATACTTCGAGCTTGACTTAATAAAAAAGAATTGGTTCATATCACACACAAATGACCAGTTATGATGCCTTAATCTAAAAGAGTCTTGAACTTAAATAACTAAAACTGTTGTTAATCATAAACCAAACTGATGCATATGCTAAATCAAACTGAGTCTTTGAAAAAACTAAATAGGACTGATAGAACTGGATTCTAAGTTGAGTACATGTGTACATGTGCGATGTTGGAGGCCACTGGGAGATAATTGGGTGTGCTTTGCTTCTCCTCGTCCTCACGTCATACCCATGAACTGCCTCATGTTCCTTTGAATCCGAGCTGCTACTAGACGAGCAATATGACGTCGTTCAAAAACTTTAAAACATGCAATTAATGAGGATAATCCACTTCAGAAATTCGACGTTTGAGAGCTTTTGAATGTAGAGTATACATATCTCCCAAATGACCGAACTCGCGAAGCCATTAACCAACGCTTATTTCTAATTAACCCGATATTAAGATATCTTTATCATTAAATATTTCAAGACTTCAGGACTCCAGCTCTTTGGCATTCAGGAGCTTTTGACTGTGGAGTTTGAGAATCTCTCGGAGTGACGTGGAAACCTGACATGAGTGCCACATGTCATCTGAAATCAATCGATAGGTGGCATATGACATGTCAGTTGAAAAAGACTCTAACACTCCGACACTTCGGGGCTTTGGGGATCTGTGGAACTGTGTTTGCTTTGGATTAAATTCTCATGGAGTGACAATCTTCCGGAGTGACGTGGAAGCCTGTTGTCACAATTGATGATGTGTCATAAAAATGAGAGTGACATGTGTCACCTGAAATAACGCAAGTGACGTAGCCAAAGTACCACAAATGAGTGCCATGTGTCATCCAGAATCAACCGACATGTGGCATATGCCACGTCAGCTAAAGAATAACTTATGAGAAGGGGGATTTGGTGCTTTGACACTTCAACACTTCGAGGCTCTGACGCTTCGGAGGATTGAAATCTCCCGGAGTGACAATGTTCCATAGTGAAACTTCATATGCTTTGTGGTTAATGCTTCTGCAGTTTTGAAACTCTAAATGCATAAGAGTCGTCGATTTTAGTTGACTCTCGGACATCGACCATCAACAATTTTAATATGGTTGTTACAAGCTAATCCTAAAATGGATTGTTGCATCTTTCTTTTTGGATGTTTCTTGTGCATAGAAAGGACTTGGTCTACCTGTTGCACACTCAATCAATGGTAAACATGATGACACGTATTTCGAACCCAAACCATGACATGCAATTATCCTTCAAGAAAAAAAAATTGGTGCAAAGAATCAATCAAGAAAGATAATGATAAAAAAATGAGTCATTTAGTAATGGGAAACCAACCAGAAGAGGAATGATTTTGATGAAGGTATAGGGAAATGAGAGAGGAGGGGCAAGGGTGCAAACTTAGGTCTCAACATTGGCTCCAAATGGGGACAACACCCCCCTGTGGGGTACTGAGAACAATAGATCAGTTCCTTGGAACTTAATAACTTGCTCCCACCATCCTTCTCTTACCTTTGTTTCTATCTGTCATTCATGTATATCTGCTACTGTCTCTCAGCCATGGATCCCTGAAATTCAAAATTGAAGCTAACCCCATTCCTTTATTTGGCTATGGAGTCTTTATTCACACACAAACTAACTAATCAAATGCAAATGAAAAAGGAAAGAAACTATGGTACAAGAGGGACCTTCCCTCAGTATTTCAAGGAAATTAATGTTTCAGGAAGCGCCCATTTACCGGGCCTTCGAAAATCTCAGCATCATTCAGATTGTGTAAAACAAATGTATTATTGTCCAGAACATCAACCACCTTAAAAGGACCAAACCATAGGTTATCGAACTTACCATGCTTAGACTTCTCATCCCTTTTGGCATCCCACCTCAAGACTAGGTTGCCTTCTTGAAAGATCTTCTTCTTGGTTTTCTTGTCAAAATCTGATTTGATCTTGCTCTAGTATGCCTCAGTTATGTGATTCAATGCTTCTCTCCTTTGTTGAACCTCTATAATTTGAAATATTCTCCTCTGGATGTCATTTGGCTCTTGAATTTCTTCCTGTAGGAATTTTAGAACTGGTAGGACGAGTTGAGTAGGGAAGACAACATCTATCCCATACACTAGATGAAATGGTGAGGTTACCAAGGATCTCTTGGTGCCTATCCTATCATCCCACAAGGCATATTTGAGTTTAGAGTCTCGAGATTTCTTGTTTTCAGTCAAAAATTTCTTAATGATCCTGATGAGACTCTTGTTTGATGACTCGACCAACCTATTCCCATGAGGATAATAGGGCGTGAAATGTGTCAAGGTGATGTTATGGTTGCCACAGAAGTCAATCATGGATTTGGACTTGAATTCATGGGCATTATCTGTTATAATTTTTCTAGGGCAGTCGAACCTGACAAATATATTGGTTTCAAAAAATTTCATAATCACCTTGTCAGTAGCATTCCTGGTGGGCATAGCCTCGATCAATTTGGTAAAGTAGTCAGTGGCAGTGAGGATCCAATTGTGCTTCTCATTAGAGGGTGAATTTATCTCACATATGAAATCTAATCCCCATTGTTGAAAGGGGCCACTGGTAGTGATAGGTTTGAGGGGCAGTGAAAGCAATTTGTGTTTGCCTGCAAACTTTTGACATTCATTGCATGCCCTTACTGTGGTGAATACATTAGATAAAAGGGTGTGCCAGTAGTACCCTGCCCTTAGGATCTTGAGGGTTGTAGATTTACAATGTGGGTGTCCTCTGCAAACTCCCATGTGCATATCTGTTGTGACTTGTTTAGCTTCATTTTCATCAAGACACTTTAATAGGATGCCAACAAGATCCCTCCAATACAGGTTCTGATTTAAAATGCATAATTTTATAGATTTTAATTTGAGAGACATGGCCCTCGTCTTCTTCAAATATGGTGGACATTCTAGGTGCTGTAGAAAGTAAATAACATTTTTGTACCAAGGTGAAGAAGAGTAGTTTTCAAATACATGCGTGTTGTCTTGTCGAGACTGTGTCATGGGTGAATCGGATTGGGTGAAGGTTTGATGCAAATATAACACCTTACAGTTTGATTCTAATAAATACTTGGCAAGTCCCCATCCCTTGATTAGCTTGGAGGGTTTTATGTGCAGGTCATACTCCAATAGTTTGAAAATCCACTTCCCTCTTTTCCCTTCACTATCTGGCTGGACCAGAATCTCTTTGACACTGTTGCTAGGAATATAGGTTGTTATGCTAGACTGCAACACGCTTTGATCAATGCATAGGACTGATTTTCTAATATTCCATACTTCAGCTCATCATCTCGGAGGGCTTTGTTGAAAAGGGATATGGTTTTTTCATGCCCTTCTTCATTCTTTTGTAGTAGCACAACAACAATGGTTTCCTCAGAAGCGAAAGAGAAGATAAATAATTATTTGGCATAGTTAGGGCTGACCAATATAGGGGCTTCAACCAAAGCTTGTTTGATCCTTTCGAATGTTGATTTTTCCTCTTGTGACCACTTGATAACAACATCTTTCTTCATCATGTTGGTGATATGATTTATGATTTCAACAAAGTTTGGCACAAAGCACCTTAAAAAATTTATTCTACCTATAAAAGACTAAATAGACTTCTTATTTTTGGGGATTTCAATTTTCTAAATGGCCTCCACTCTCTTAGTATCTATTTTAATACCTCCTGCTGATATGATGCGACCTAGGAGTTTACCTTATGGCATAGCAAAGTGGGACTTCCTGGGATTCAAAGAAATCCCATACCTTCTACATTTTCGAAAAATCTGCTCAAGGTGATGTAAATGCTCATCATCTGATTTGGAGAAAATGATGATGTCATCCAAATTTATAACCATAAATTTGTCTTTCTCCCTATGAAGGCTACATGCATAGCCCTCTGAAAGGTGGCCCCTGTGTTCATCAACCCGAAGGGCATTTTGTTGTACATAAATGTCCCCCATGGTGTGGTGAATGTTGTTATTTCTTTGTCTTCTTCACATACTACTATCTGGTTATAACTAGAGTACCCATCCAACAAAGAAATCATGTGGGAACCTACCACCCTTTGCAAAATATGGTCCATCTTGTGTAGGGGGTAGTTGTCTTTTAGGGAACATTTTTTGAGATTTCAGAAATCCACACAAAAGCGTATTTCCCCACTCTTTTTCCTCACAGGTACCAAGTTGGCCACCCAATATCAATACGTCAAGGGAACAATAATTCTGGAATCAAGCATTCTTTTCATGTCTTTTTCAATTATGGACATCAACATTGGATTAAATTTCCCGATCTTCTATCTGAATGACTTAGAACCAACCTTCAAAGGGATCTTGTGCAGGATGATGTCATTGTCAGATGTCTTCAAATCTTCATACGACCATGCAAAAATATCAACAAATTTTTTCATGAGGCTGACATACTTGTCTTCTTGCTTTGGAGGTTGCCTTGGACAATTTGACTATTTTAGGTTTTTTAGCAGTCCCAATATTGCAGTCCATCACTTCCTCTTCTTGTTTTTTTATGGCAACTTCTCTGGAGACATCATGACTGTCAAATAACCTTTCCAGTGGCACTAGACCCCTGGGGATGTGGTTTGTTTTAAGTTCCACAATTTTGTGGCCAACCGCTTTGTTCAACATATGAGATTTTTGTTGATAATATGATTCATCATCTTCACCCTCTTGATCTATTGAGATACTGGAGAATTCTTCAATGGTTTGTAGAAATCTTTGTAGCTCCAAATCATCATTAAATACTTGTCAGTGCTTTATGTTGTCTTGTATGGTTGTCCTATGTCTGACTTCCACCTGATACTTGATATTTGGGCCAATGGGAGGTCTGAAGGTACTGGAAACCAAGGCCAAAGAATCTTCCTTCTGATTTGCCTCTCTGGGAGTGAAGGAGATATTAGATGCCAGACAGAAGTTGTCAACCAGGTCCCACACCTCATTCATGTATTGCTTGAGCCTTGGTTTCTTAGCTTGATAGATGTTTTTGACTTGATTGATGATTAAATCAGAATCACCAAAAATTGTTACACTGTCAATGGCCATGTCTTTAGCAACCCTCAATCCAAGTACCAGAGCTTCATACTTAGCTATATTGTTAGTAGTTTTGAATTCCAGCTTATAAGAAAGCATTTTAACCTCCTATGCAAGGGAAATGAGGACTATACCAGCCCCAAAAACTTATTTTGATGAAGATCCATCGAAATACATATTCCATACTTCATGTTGTTGATATGTCAATGACTGATTTTTGCATTTGTTGACTGTAATTTTTGGTTCCTCATTATTTAAATGAAAAACATATGACCTGATCTCATCCTCAACAACATAAATTGGATGGTTGCTTGGATTTTGATGGTCACTGATGATGTATTTCGATATGACCTCCCTATATAGTCTCTCGTGTTCTCCCCTAAAAATAGGGATGGTGGCATATATGAGGTCCATTTGTAATGATCCTCCAACCTTCTTGGCCCACATATTGGAAAGAAGCATACCAAACTTGGGGGGAATGTTAGCCATAACGATGTCCATCACTACACTCTTCATGGGTAACCGTGCCAAAGAAACCACCAGATCTTTTATTAATCCCAAACATTTGACTTTTTTGGAGTCAAAGGAGTAAAGGTCTTGGTAGGGCTTGGTGATCTTCAGACCTAGTTCCTCCATAAAAACTTTAGGAATGACATTGTGTGAGGCAACTGAGTCCATGAGATAGTTATGTAGGATCTTGTCATTGACATTTAAAGATACATAGAAAGGTGGAGAAGCATCAAATCCATCCTCAATGTGTGGGCCCATAGTAATGGTTGGGTTCTCATCCTGTGGACTAATTACATTAGAAGTTACAACATAAGTAGGTGGTTGCAAAACCTTCATAATGGATTATTTGAAAGACTCATTTTTCAAAAATTCTGACAGAGGCACATGGATCTTGATCTTGCTCAACTCATGCTCTAGGCTGAAAGATGCTTGTGGCCTATCAACTTCCTTTACTTCAGGGGCAACAATTTTAAATGGAGGAGGTTGGTGAACCGTAGCCAATGCACCCTTGCTTGGATTTGGCTTGGGAGGAACCTCTATTTTTTTGTTCTGATCAAAGGTGGTGGCTTTAGGAGTGCCTGTTCTAGGCCTCAAGTCATATTTATTTTGGGGTTGGCCTTGAATAACTCCCTCTTCCCCTATCTCAATATCAAATTGATTTGACAGTTGTGCTACCTCATAATCTTGTTGCGTTAAGTGACTGGTGTAAAAATTTATTTCATTGAAAAGTACAACAATATCATCCACAACATCACTATCTACATCCATCTCCTCAATATAATTGTTTTGGAAAGGAGGTACTACTCTTTGATCATCCACATTCCTCCTCTCTCTTTGAATTATCTGAGGGGCATTATTCAGCCTTCTAAACTAGTTTGGATTTATGTTCCCAACCCATTGAAAAGATCTATTTGGTTGTTTAGATTCCCATTTCAGCTTAGCTATTTTAGATGTCATATCCTTCAAATTTTTGGTCATTTCATCAAGTTTAGGATCATATGTGGCTGGGTTAGAGGAGACAGGGGAATCCTCTCTCTATTTCTTCTTGTCTTTATCAAATATAGTCTTTAACCTGTTTGATGCCAAGATGTTGGATTCAACCTCAATGGTTGCTTCTTGCATGGACAACAAAGTGGTGGATCTTCTCCCCCTCAATATAAGGGAGAAGTTTGCATCAAATTCATTGGCATAAGTGATCTTGGCAGAGGCTTCATTTGGTTTGATCTCATCTGGGATTCTACCATACATCTTATTGAATATCCTAGTAAAGTCTGAAATAGACTCACCATTATTTCTCTTAAGGGCCCCAAACTCGGTGATGTAATACAAATAATCTCTTTTATCTCACCATTGATTTATAAATGCTTCATCTAGTGCATCAGTATCTGTAATGGAGGCCGGAGGGAGATCCCAAAACCATTTCCTAATTTTCCCATCGAGGCTTTGTACAAACAACCTCATCCACACATCTGCATAGTCAATGTTGAAGTTGTCTGCAAAGTTGTAGAAGGCTACCATATGTTCCTCAATTGTGACATCCCCTTCCCCATTATATCTTGGCAAATATTTCATGTAATTTGTGGCTGGGAGTGCATGTAAGCCTACAGGAAAAACTAGGGGTGCATATCTGGCAACAATTATGGCATCCATCCTGTTAACAACCATTGTTTGGGCAATAGGAATATGAGGATTGATTGGAGATGCAGGGGTGGATGTTGGACTAGATGATGAAGTGGAAGTAGGGGTTAAAATAATCTGAGAATCCTTGGAATTGTGATTCTCAGGGATAGCAAATTCAAGCTGCTTGTGATAATGAAGAAAAGTGGACTCTTTGGGTGCAACTTTACCCTTGAGGGATGTGGTATATCTCTTAGCTAAGGTGGATTTTCTTAGCTGCCTTTCTGTCTCAGAGACTACTGTGTTCTTCTCAGGATTAGGATGAACCTTAGTGGCTTTGATGTGCTCATATTTGCATCTCTTGAGTCCTTTTCTGGGAGCCAATATTTTTTTTGTGAAGTTTCGCCAGTGGAGTTACCAAGTGAAAGATGGCATTCTGAAGGTGTCTGATCTTTGTTCACCATCAAAGGTTAGATATGATCGTTATCATTCTCCTAGGGAAAGATATTTCGTTGCTTCGTTCCCTGACAATGGCGCCAAAAGATGTTGTTCCTAAAGTTTTCACATGGCTGCTAAAGGGCAGAGCTAGGCCACCTCAAGTTTAGAATGATTGGTTTTCTGATTTTGTTGGTCATTTAGAGGGTTGGTTTTACCAAGACAAGAGCATGGTTGGGTTGGAAAAATGATATATATAAGGGTTCTCCTTGGATGGTGGCACACACATGACAAACAAGTGAAATAATAGAGGTAAAAAACAAAGGGAAACAACAAACCACTCAATGAATAATCTACTGCAAGAAGTTCAATACTTAAAATATTATTTCAAGACATTAAACATGTATCAAAAACACAATTGCTCCCACAGGTTGCAATAAAAACAAATCTTCAACAAAGCATTAGTTGTTTTACAGGTTGCATATTAGTAAATATAAGTTATACAATAGCTAAAGGAAATGAAATTTACTTCACACAGATCAAAAACTACATTCAAGATAAGATAAAGAAAACACATGAAGATTTGGACAAAAACATTGTCATCAAAAGTATATTCACCAAGTAGAGAGATTTAATCCATGCATAGAAGAGATTCAACCAGTATGATGTATTGATATTCTTCCAAAAAACCTAACCCTTAAAACATACAAAAATTGCCTATTTATCAAAGTTGGAGAGGCTCTCGTCCATCTGGGACTGAGGCTTAACTCTACACTACCAGTTGTAAAACAACTTATTAACTTAGCTAAAAACATTGTTGGATTATATTAAGGTATAATTTGAGCTTGACTTAATAAAAAAGAAGTGGTTCATATCGCACACAAATGACCACTTATGATGCCTTAATCTAAAAGAGTCTTGAACTTAAATAAGTAAAACTGCTGCTAGTCATAAACCAAATTGATGCATATGTTGAATCGAACTGAGTCTTTGAAAGAACTAAATAGGACTGATATAAATGGATTCTGAGTAGAGTACAAGTGTACATGTGCGTTGTTGGAGGCCACTGGGATATAATTGGGTGTATTTTGTTGATGTTTTGCTTCTCCTCATCCTCACATCATACCCATGAACTGCCTCAGATTCCTTTGAATCCAAGTTGCTTCCAGACGAGAAATATGATGCCATTTAAAAACATTAAAACATGCAATTAATGAGGATAATCCACTTCGTAAATTCGACGTTCAGGAGATTTTGAATGCAGAGTATACATATCTTCCGAATGACTGAACTCACGAAGTCATTAAGCAATGATTATTGCTAATTAACCCAAGATTAAGAATCTTTATCATTAAATATTTCGGGACTTCAGGACTTCGGTTCTTCATCGTTTAAGAGCTTTTGACTATAGAGTTTGAGAATCTCCTAGAGTGACGTGGCAACCTGAAATGAGTGCCATGTGTCATCTGAAATCAATCAACAGGTGGCATATGACACGCCAGTTGAAAAAGACTCCAGCACTTCAGGGCTACGAGGCTCTGTGGAACCATGTTTTCTTTGGATTAAATTATCCCAGAGTGACAATCTTCCAGAGTGGCATGGTAGCCTGTTGTCACAATTGATGATGTGTTATAAAAATGAGAGTGACACATGTCATCTAAAATAAATTTGATGACATAGCCAAAGTATCATAAATGAGTGCCATGTGTCATCTGGAATCAACTGACAGGTGGCATATGAAATGTCAGCGAAAGAAGAACTTATGAGAAAGGGGCTCCGACGCTTCGGAGGATTGAAATCTCCCGGAGTGACAATGTTCCAGAGTGAAACTTCATATGCTTTGTGGTTAAACCTTCTGCGGTTTTGAAACTCCGAATGCACAAGAGTCATCGATCTTAATTGGTCATTGGATCTCGACTATCAACAATTTAAATATGTTTGTTACAAGCTAAGCCTGAAATGGATTGCTACGTCTTTATTTTTGGATGTTTCCTGTGCATATAATGGACTTGGTCGACCTACTACACACTCAATCAATGGTAAACACGATGACAAGTATTTTGAACCCAAACCATGATATGCAATTATCCTTCAAGAAAACAAAAATAATTGGTGCAAAGAATCAATCAAGAAAGATAATGATAAAAAAATGAGTCATTTAGTAATGGGAAACCGACTTAACCAACCAAAAGAGGAATGATTTTGATGAAGGTATAGGGAAATGAGAGAGGAGGAGCATGGGTGCAGACTTAGGTCTCAACAGTACCAACCCAATACATGAACACAATATTTGTAACCATATTGGTTCCTTGCTTGCATGAGTAGTTGCCATGTATTCAACTTCCGTAACTGAAAGTTCCACTACAGACTGTCTTTTGTTCATCCAACTGATTGCTTCTCCAAACATGTTAAACACATACTCACTTGTCAATCTCCTACGATCCAGATCTCCAACCAAGTCTACATCCACAAGCCATGTATGTCCAACACTCTATCCAATCCTGGTCTTCCTTGGTAGCACAATCCATAGCTAGTAGTGCCACACAAATACCTAAAAAACCCTCTTTACTATTGTCCAATTCTCCTTCCTTGGTTTTAACATATACCTTCTCAAAACTTTCATTGCATGTGCTCTGTATAGTCTAGTACAGACCATTGCATACATCAAAATGCTAACCGCACTCGCATATGGAACACAGGTCCAAACATATCACTGTGAACTAGTTGTAAAATTCCTTCTGCCCTTGTTGCACTAGAGGGGAATCTTACCTGATTCTTCTTCCCATATACACAATGTTCACATAAATCAAAATATAGAGAGCAATTAGACATACCTTCAACCATACATTTACCATGTAGTAGTCAAAGACCCTTTTCTCTGATATGCCCCAGTCTTTGATGCCACATCATAACCTTTACTCTAGAGACTGTAGGAGTTTTTTCTCCTTCTCCTCCAATATCAAGAACAATGTAACTATTACACCCGTCACTAATAGTGCTTCCATGCAACTTATACAAATTTCCAATCTGAACTCCCTTCAGCAACACCATTGCTCTTTGAACCATCCTGCAGGTTTCTTTTTCAAATACTGTTTTTACCCTTGCATCATACATTTTTCTTACAAAAATCAAATTTCTAGCTAATCCTGGGATGTGCAAAACACCAAACAATGTTCTAATCTTTCCATCTATGAGTCTCAACTTGAATTTTCCTCATCCTATGATTCTGGTTATCGATTCATATGAAAGGATGCACCCGAGTCAACCAACCATGCCTCATGATCTACATGTGTGCTTGAAGAAGCCAAGTATACATCCCCTCCTTCTTCCTTAGAGGTATTTTCTTCTATATAGGGAGCACCTTCATATCCCTTCACTTTTTCAACGCTTTTGGATCTACATTGCTTCTTGAAGTGCCCTTCTTTTCCTCATCTCCAACATACCTTTACAAACTTTCTGGGAGATTTAGATCCACCCTTATACTTAGATCTCCCACTTGAGGAATTAGATCTATTTCCATCCTGGGAGTGTCCTCTTGCAAATAATGCATATGTGCTCTATCCTTCCATGTTCTTTTGTCTCATCTCCTTTGATAACAAGGATGCAACCACATCATTGAAACTCAATGTAGTTATATTACTACCTATGGCCACAACCAGACTATCCCACAAGTCTGGTAAAGAGCATAGTAAAATGATACACTTATCTTCATCTGAAATTTTAATCTCAACAGATAACAATTGACTTACCACAGTGTTGAAGGCATTCATATGCTCCGTCACCGAGTCTCCATATCTCATTCTCAGGTTATGAAGATTTTTCCGCATGAATAGTTTATTTACCAAGGACTTAGAATGATATAAGTTCCCTAACTTATCATATAACCCCTTGGTTGTAGCTTCCCCTGACACATTCACTAATATTGAATCTAAGAGACATAATCGGATTGTGCTCTTTTCCTTTTGATCCAAATTTTTCCAGTCATCTGTTGACATTCATGTAGGTGTAGTACATGGATCCACCGTGACCTAGTGATCTCTATCTACCAACAAATCTTCCATCTTGAGCTTCCACAACTCAAAACTTTTCCCATTAAATTTCACGATCTCTATTTTTGAACTGCTTGCCATTTCTCTTCACCTGAAGAATCAATACAACATATCTCCCATTGTAACACGACTTATCACAGTCCCGAGCCAAACCCATGACCACAAAGGCGTCCCCCTAAAGCCAATAATTGCTCTAATACCAAATGTAGATTTTAACCTTGTACAATTATTTACCGCAAACATATTTTCAATAAAAGAACATAAAAGATACAATGGAAAATATACACAGATATTTTTCCCTTGGAAACCAAAACTGGGAAAACCAACATCTTCTATATTCATTCACACCATACATTGTTTACAATACAATATACATATAGGATCCAACAACATCCAATACCCTAATCCAATGACTTGGATTGGTCAACAACCCTAATTCCTTAACCGGAAATAGAAAACCATCGGCGAAAAACCATGTGTTGAAAAACCACCCATAGATGGACACGAAAACTTGAGGACCTCCCAAAAATGGACATGAAAACCAAGGAAAAATAATTTCGGGGGCGCTGCCCCCAAACCCCTGCAACCCCCCTGTGCGCTCGACGCAATGTAGACACTATCTCTAGTCATGCAAAGAATATAACACATATCCAACAGGGGATGTGAGGGAAATCACTTATATATGCACTACCCTCACAAAGGTGCAAATATGATTACTATCGACGACATTCAAGAGGCTAAAATAGTTGAAAACATGGGAGGAAACATGCCAAGGACTTATGCAGCCTTGGAAAACAAACAAGCAAAAAATCAATCCCTCATGATCGAAGTAGAAGGTAAGATTGATAATCATTCCATGGCAATTTCAATTGATTATGAAGCTAGTCATAGTTATATAAACTCTAACATTGTTGACATATTTTGCTTACAAAGAAGTAAGCACGAGAAATACTGGTTAATTTAGTAAGTCGTAGGGGCTTAGAGGAAAATCAATGAGTAGGTAAAATATTGTCTGATAGTCATGAATGGACTCAACACAAGGGTAGATGTGAATATCATACCATTGGGTTCATTTGACTATCTAATTGGCATGGATTGGTTACAGAAATAATGTGTTGTCCTAGATTGTTACAATAAGACAATCATTTGTCTTGATGAAGATGGGTTGCAGGGAAAATTTCAAGGCATTGCAAGAGTTGTAACTGTTAGAGAAATTTCAACCATGCAATTGAAAAAGAGTTTTAGGAAGGGGTGCTAGATTTTTGTAGCCCATCTGGAAGAGACAACCCGAGATAAAGTGGCAAGTATTGAAGACAATTTAGTCTTGAAATATTTTGAAGATGTTTTTACGGAAATCCTAGGACTGCCATCAAAGAAAGACATAGATTTCTCCATTTATTTGGTGCTTGGAGTTTCCCCAATGTCCAAGACACCTTAAAGAATGGGCACACCATAATTGAAAGAGTTGCAAATGCAGCTTGAAGAGTTGTTAAATAAGGGGTGTATACGCCCAAGTGTGTCACCATAGGGAGCCCTAGTGATTTTCATGAAGAAGAGAGATAGAACCTTAAGGTTGTGCATTGATTTTAGACAACTGAATAAGGTCACCATAAAGAACAAATATCATTTGCCAAGGATTGATGATATATTTGATGAGTTGAAAGGTGCAAGAATATTTCCAATATCGAATTGAGATCAGGATATCATCAAGTGAGGATAAAGGAAGAAGATATAAACAAGACAACATTCAAAAAAAGATATAGGCATTATGAATTTACAACAGTGTCATTTGGGCTATCAAATTCCACAACTGTTTTCATATGCCTAATGAATGGAGTATTCAAGGAATAACTGGAAAAGTTTTTTATTGTGTTTTTGGATGCCACACTCATCTAATCAACGACAAAAGAAGAACATGATCAACATTTAAGAATGGTGTTGCAAGTTTTAAGAGAGCATAAATCGTATGCCAAGCTAAATAATTGCATCTTTTTATCAAAATAAGATTAAGTACTTGGGGCATATTATTCCAGCAATTGGGATAACAGTTGATCCCGAGAAGATATATGCCAATAGAGGATGACTAACCCCAAGAAATGTGATAAAGGTTAGATCATTCATGGGTCTTGCTAGTTATTACCGAAGCTTCATAAAAGACTTTTCAAATATTGCACCAATCACTTCTTTGCAAAAGAAAGGGGTGTAATTTGAATGGACTTCTGAGTGTGACGATAGCTTTCAACAACTAAAAGACATTTTGACAAGTTCACCAGTCTTGAATATTGCAAATCCGGATGAAGATTTTGTAGTATGCATGGATGCATGCAAGGAAGGGATTGGTGGATTTCTCACTCAAAAATATCATGTAGTGTGCTATGAGTCCTGAAAACTAAAAGAGCATGAGAGGAATTATGCTACACATGACTTGGAATTAGAAGCAATTGTACATGGACTAAAAATGTGGAGGCATTACCTTATGGGGAGAAGATTTGAGCTAAGGACATACCACTATGGTTTGAAGCATTTGTTTGGCTAGCCAACATTAAATGCCACACAAACTAGATGGCTTGAATTTTTGAGTGAATATTACTTTGAAATTAATTATATCAAGGGAAAGGAAAACTAAGTGGTTGATGCACTCAACATAAGAGCACATGAGATGCATATTTCATCCATTAGCATGTACGACACAGATTTAAAAGACAAAATGATTGAAGTAGAAAATTCAAATCAACACAATTTAAAAATAAAAGAAACATTACAACAAGGCAATTTACAATAGAAATTTAATTATTCTCAACCGAAAGAGGAGGGGATACTCATGTATAGAGGAAAAATATATGTGCCAAATTTCAGTGAGATGGAAAATTTAATGTTGAGGGAAATGCACAAGGTGTCATATGTTGGGCACCCATGATATCATAAATCAATTGCATATGTAAGAAGACAATACTTTTTGCCAAGAATGAAGAAAGAAGTGGCTAATTATATAGTCAGTTGCTTGGAATATCATAAGGTGAAGACAAAGCATAGACATCCAACTAGACTATTACAACCATTGCCCATTCCTAAGTGGAAATGGGAAGTGGTTACAATTGATTTTATTATAAATCTGCCTAGAATAGTGAAGCATCATGATTCCATCATGGTAGTGGTGAACAAATTAACTAAGGTGACACATTTTATTCCTATGAAGACTACACACAAGTCAACAAATATTGCAAATATCTATATGAAGAAAGTTGTCATGCTACATGGGGTTCCTAAGGCAATAGTTTCAAACAAAGATCCAAAATTCACATCAAAATTTTGGAAAGGTTTGTTCAAAGACTTTGGGACAAATTTAAATACCAGTACAACGTATCACCTACAGTCAGATGGATAGACGGAGAGGACCAACTGAATAAGTGAAGACATGCTCAAAATGTATGTGATGGACCAACCATCAAAGTGGGATGATTATATTCACTTAGTGAAATTTTCTTACAATAATGGGTATCAAGCCTCATTAAAAAATATCCCATTTGAAGCATTGTATGGCAGGAAGTGTAACACACCAGTGAGCTGGGATAATCTAGCAGGAAGAGTTGTCACTGGGCCAGAATTGTTGAAGGAAATGGAAGATAAGATGACAAAGATGAGACATAATTTAAAGGATGCCCAAGACTTGTGGAAAAGTTATGAACAGAAGAACAAAGTTTTTCAGAGATTTTAAAGTGGGTGAACATGTGTTTTTAAAAGTGAAAGTGAAGATAAGTTTGCTAAGATTGGGTTGATGCCCAAAGTTGGCAGTAAGATATTGTGGGCCTTTTGAAATCTTAGAGAAGATAGGGCCAATTAAATATATGCTAGCATTGTATGCATCCATGAGAGTGAATAATGTATTTCATGTGTCATTATTAAAGAAATACGTGCCTGATCTTAACCACATAATTGATTGGATTATGATAGGTGGAAAACAAATGGGGTTTTTGGGTGGAACCGATACGCATGCTGGACCGGAAAGTCAAAGTGCTCAGGAAAAAATCATTTAGCTTGGTAAAGGTCCAATGGACCTTCTATGGTCTTGAATATGCAACATGGGAGTATGAAGAACTATGTGGGAGAAATACCCACAAATTTTTGTCAATTTTGAAAGAAACAAAAAACTAAAAATGTAAGACTCCATTTTTTGGACAACTATAGTTCTAAAAAACACATCCCAAAATTCCCGTTCACGACCTGCATTGATAGCCATGATAAATTAATGGTGCAGCTTGATGGACTAAGAGAAATGAAGGGGGTGCATTCCTTGGGTCAGCAGGTTGAGAGGAAAACAAGAGATTTTGATTGGGACTGTTCTTGGAGGGTAAAAATTGTAGAATTTTACTTTCTTTTATTAATATTGTGATAGAAATTGTATATGTTTTCGGCTTGGTGTTTTGCATTGAGAATGGTGCAAAATTGTAGGGGAGAGGGAATGTAACATCCCCATTATAATCCTCAATTTAATTGATGCAAAATGTAGATATGAAATGTGACTATGGCCAAGCGATGTAATATGTGAATTGTATTCATGTTTTTAATAAATAAAATGTGATACCAATTGTTGGAGGATATGGACAGAGATGGGGGTTGAGTTTTCCAAAAGAGAATTGTGTGTATAAGAGTTTTCCAAAGGGGATATTGTTTATGGGTATTTATTCAAACCCACTTTCCTGAATTCTATCATTGGGGAGAACCTTATGTTTTCTAGTTGAGTGTATGAGAACCTAATAATTTAACTCATGTCAGAGGGTGGGTATACAAAGTCACATCCCATAGTTTTTGGGAGCATGGGGCTGAAGTAAAGTCAACATTGGGTAGAGTGAGCAGTCAAATGGATTGGAAAAATAGAGGAAATTTGTATGGGAAGAATAGGTTGTTTTTACAGGTATGTTTTGGCATGAACAACAATGGGGAGAATAGGGAAAAAGAGCATTGGATATTGAGCAAGAAGGCTGGGCGAATTCTGGAGCGTTTTGGAGCTAAAGACTGAAGAAACAAGTTGCCATGCTTGCAGAAGAACAAGGTTGTCAACTATGAAGAGTGAACTCCTGTGTAAGTTGCACTATAGCAACAAGTGATTGATGTTGTTTCATGGTAGTTTTCCTAGCAGTGAGTTCCCTTGAGTTTCCCAGTAGTGATATTCTTGGTTACCTGCACGAGAGAGACCTTGATAAACGTATAGGATGCCCGATGAAATGAGAGCAATGAAGGGGTGCATTCCTTCGGTTGGGAAGGTTGAGAGGAAGAGAGCTGGTGGAAAATCAGGACAATTGTAGGAGAATGCCAACGGGTTGTAGGATTTTCTGAGTTGCGAGAAGACAATGAGAGACACCCTTTTTCTTGTGGATTCCTAGCCCCAACTCGGGGGTGACTTACTATTGGGATTTGGAACAACAAGTCTATGGTTGGGTGGAACGTCCATCCCAAGAAGCTTGTTGCACCATTGTTTTAAAAAGATAAGTTTTTATCGATTTTATGAGTTATTTTATGAGTTTAACTATTGTGCGTTTTACTATGTGTATGAGAATGAATTATAAGTAGTTGTGATGAATTTATGAGCTGCATTTACATTTTTAAGTAGTATGGACAATTGCATAAGATTGAATATCATGTTGTTCATAATTCCACATTTAAATGTGTATATGTTAGTCAATTTTAGTAGTAACAATGACAAGATTCTGGGGTAGTGCTCGATTCGCTCATGCACTGGGAAATAGTTGTTGTGCACAATATAAAGTCGGTTGTGCACATGATTTGTCTCAATGAGGACACAAGATTCACGTCATTTCAACATGTTGTAGCTTCATATAATTATGGGTATTTAAAAATGATTAAATATGTATATAATTTGTAACTGGTAAGCTAGAGTAATTTAGTTAGCAATGTTTTTTTGAATTTATGTGTATTATGCGTAGTAATGTTCCTCAATTAAGCTGGGGGACGCTACATAATATTTAGGAGAATGTTGAGAAAGTGATTCTAGAACCTACCGACTTAGAATAGTTGGTTTCTCATCAAAATAAATAAGCCAAGGCTAAGAGAATCATTCTTGATTCTATGAAGGATCATTTCATCTCTCTTTTTTCATAGATTAACACATGTAAGGACATGTTTGGAGCTTTGTTTGAGTCGTTTCAAAACTCTTGTGTTTCTCAACATATGCTCTTGAAAAACCATGTTTCATCCATTCATATGAGAAAGATAGATACTATGATGAGTTACTAGACCAAGATCACTGAGTTGAGAGATCAATTGGCCACCATTGGAACACAATTAGAGGATCAAGAGTTGGTAAAGGTGATTGTGCTCGTGAGACCTTGTTGAAGGTGATTGTGCTCGTGAGACCTTGCCAAATTTTGTAAGGTTTTGGATTGATCTTGTGCAGGAAGAAATCATATTGAATTCTTGTTCAAGGTAACAAGTGGAAGTAGATGTGATTGGTCTTGTTGACAAGATGAAGAAGGGAAGTAAGAAACGATACAATAAGAAGGAATATTTAGATACAAGAAATAAGGAATTGAGTAAGGTGATGTGTTTTTGATTGCGCAAGATGGGACATTATGCGGGCCAATGTCCATTGAAGAAGAAGGGAAAGGGAGCAAAACAAGTTCTAGTTGGGACTGTATCAAGTGTAGAGAAGGATTTATCTTAGTTCGAGACTACCTTTTCCATGGCTTCTTAATTGTCCTCTAGAATTGTGTCTAGTGTTGGATGGAATACATACAATGGAACTTTGAGACATATGGCATATGATAGATGAGTCTTCAATAGAATTCAAGAGCAAGAGGGAGGCATGAGTGTGGAGCTTGGTGATTATGCTACTTATCCTGTGAGAAGAGTTGGCTCCACTTCCTTCCATGTGCCTTCAAGTGATGTTCTTGAGTTAAGTGATGTTTTTTTTGTCCTTGGTTTCAAGAACAATATTGTTTTAGTTTTTGGTATGATAGATTTACAATGGAGAGTTGCATTTGAGGGTCAACAGTGCACCGTCGGTGATTGTAGTCTAGCTTGTTTGAGGACTTTAGCTAGAGGGGTGAGAAAGGGTAGCCTTTAAAGGTTATTTGTTGATATAGTGAAACTTATACATTCCAATGAGAGGTTGGATGAGCCTTCAATTTTTTAGGAGGCTCAAGAGCATGCAGGAGATCCCATATCTTTAGTGAGGGAGAGTATACCTCCTAAGAGATATGCTAGTCATGTTGCATTAGTTTCTTCCATCTGTGAACCTTCAAGTTGTCTTGATGAAGAGATGTGTGATACCTTAGGGTAGTTGACCATGATTTTACTCTTGCTTCATGATTCTCTCAGAAAGAGGGAGTTGATCTAGTTTAATTTATTTTAGTTGCAAGAGATTTTGAGTTGCATGAGAGGGATTCTCATGTTCACGGATTGTTGACAACCTTACATTAGTTGTTACCTATACCATGATCTTGGTGTTTCAAGATAAATGGGTTGGCTTGTGTATATTTATATAGTTGTGACTTTGATAGATGTGATGCAATTGTCTTGGTCTTTATTGGAGATGTGATTATCTTTTCAATGTGTCCTGAATAACTCATGGTATGATGTTTGGAAATGTTGACCTGTGATGTCGACTTGAGGGATGTTGGAGTTTCGTAGGCTTCTTATGATCTAGGGTTATATTCCTTCAGATTCATAGGTGTTCAACATTTGGAGGTTCAAGATGCTATGATATCCTCCTTTGATGGATGGGTGACAATTCCTTTTCAGGATACAATAGTTGATTCCAAGATCGTAACAAGTATAGAATTGCATATGACATGTGTAGTGGAGTTGCAAAGGTATTCTATAGGTGTTGGTGAAAGCACTTTCCTTCTAAAGAGGGAGTGTTAGCTTTCGAGGTTACTTCGAAAGTTGTTACACCATGTTTGGGATCGTTTTATAAGATTGGGGTACATGGTGAATGATTAGCCTTTGGATTGTATGTGATAGATTTTCACATTGGAGATGGATAACTCAATGATTACTTGACCTCAGTTGGGTTCTTTCATGAAATTATTCCTTAGGGTGTTAGAGATCTTCAAACAACTTGGTGAGATTCTACATGTTGTCTACATGGAGGAACTTACTTGCTTGGAGAATGCCTTGAAATGGAGGAAGAAGCTTTGAAATTTTGATGGAGGGTGTTGATCTATAGATAGCATGGGGTATCTTGGATGCTTTCATGGAGGCATGGATTCGAATCAGGGATACTTGGGTTGCAACAATGTTCATGCAGAGGGAGTGGACCCAATGGAGCACATGGCTTAGGAGGTACATTGGAGTCATTGGAGGCTTAGAGGAGGAGTGTTAGACACATCTCATGGAGTGATCTTACATTGGAGCCTTAATTGTGGATGACATCACCTTGGACTTTCTTGAAATGTGTACTCTTGGAGTGTAGTGTTCCACATGTGTGAGCCTACATGTGTCCTTATGTGTTGTTTGTAAGGGCTTAGGCCCACATATGCATTGTTGGCCTCCCTTACCTCTCAAATATATAGAGGAAGGAGAAAGCCCTTTCATCATTATAATTCTTATTAATATTGTGTTAGAGATGTGGCTAGAGAAGCGAATTAGTCTTTTTCTCTTGTTCATCTTCATTTTTCACTTTATCTCTCTTGTCTTGGAGGTGCTAGGGTTTCTTAGATATTTTGGAGCATATTGAATACTAGGGTTAGAATTTCCTTCCTTGGAGACTTGGAGATTAAGGTTTTGTGATTAAACCCTAGATTGTACTTGTTTATTAGAGAAGAGCATGCATCTTTCCATGGAGGACATGCTAGTGTGATACTTTATTGCTGGAGATCCCTAGTGTTGGCTAAGATTTTTTTGGTTTTCCCTAGCTAGGGTTTTAGAGAGATAGATGATTTTACTAGTCTTGGGATGAGGTCCTGGTATGCAAATGAAATTCATATCTATACATATATATGAAGTTTTAATGATCTAGATGGATGTCAATGGCCTCCCACCTATTCCAACTAGCTCATTTTGGCAGTTTTCCAGTTTGGCAGTTTTTTCCTAGTTTTTGGGTCCCTGACTTCTGGGGCCATTTTGAGGCCCTAAAAATGCATGTCTGTGGCCTCCCACCTATTCCAACTGGCTCATTTTGGTAGTTTTTTCCTAGTTTTCAGGTCCCTGACTTCTAGGGCCATTTTGAGACCTTAAAAAGCATTTTTAGGGCTCTCCATAGTTAGAATGTTGATTGAGTTAGACTATAACAACAAAATGTGTAGTCATGGGATAGACCTTTCCAATGGGCTATCGTGTGCCTAAAATGGAGATCGTATGAAAAAGTTAAGACCCTGGGAAGTTGATGTACTAGCTTACCCCAATGGGGCCCACATGACTTTTGGCGATTCATCTCCTAGGGTTAGGTTTTTGAATGCCTAGGGTTTTAACATTTTTGTTTATTGTAAAAAGGCCCGGAGAGCCTCATTTTAACCATCTTCTTGCAAATGATTGTAGTCGTCACATCTCTTCTCAGAGATAAGCCCCCACCATTCTAGCAAGCTTGTTTTCCGCATTTTATAGTTTCAACACATTTTCTTATTGAATAGAAACCAATTTTATTGTATCTATGTTATTCTGATGTCTCTTTATTAATAATAAAAATAATATGTATTCATTTTCTTTATGCTCATAAAATCTGGATCAGTGGTATCATAGCAGTCTGCTCGTCATTCTGAATACATGTCCCCGACGAGGTCAGGGTGCAACGAATTGGGTCTCAAGATTGTTTCTCTTGAGGACAAAAGCTATCGCACACCCAAGTGACCTCTCATGGTGGGAGAAAATAAATACAACTAAATAGGATATCATTTCAAAATGTTGCTCGAGGAATCCCTCACGCAACATAGGAACGAAATGATGGATATTTTTGTCCAAATCCTTCGAAGGCTACCAAAAACCGACCCATCTTCCTCGAACAGAGGTGCCGACCCATTCAAGGTACAAATCAAATTTGATATTCCCATATTTCAAGGTCAAATATATGCATATGCTTTAGACAATTGGTTAAATATGCTAGAAGGGTATTTTTATGTCCATAACTTTTCGAACAGAGAAAAGATTACATTTGCGCTCCTCAAAATCTTCCCCCATGTCAAAGATTGGTGGGATATTTTCTATGAGCAAAAGGAAACGAAGGAACCCTCGTTATTTACAGTTGTGGTCACCTATGAGTCCTTCAGGGATGCTATCAAGGAACAATACTACCCTGTCGAAAGTTATGACGACCTATATACAAAATGTACCACACTGCGGCAAGAAAGAGACCAAGCAGTACCAAAGTTCACAAATATCTTCCATACCTTGCGCACCAAGATGGGTATCAAATATTCTGAGCAACATTTTGTGCTCAAGTATCGCGATGGTCTGCATAGATACATCCAGGCCAAAATGGAGTTTTTGGACATCTCGTACTTGGGCGCAACCTATCAATATACCATCATAATCGAGCAAAAGATAAAACAAAAGATGCGACAATTTGGGCCTCGGAATCCTTCACATCAGAATCAAGTAAAGGGAAGCCCCAACCCGCACAACAAAGGATATAGCAAAGATGAACAACCTTAGGAAAACTAGTCTAGGCCGCAAGCAAAGAAGGACACCCGAAAGACAAAGAAAGATACCGGGAAGTGGTGTGACTTCCATTAGATCCCTAACATAACACTGTTGATTATCGATCCAAGCAATCACTGGTGGCTGAAGTGAAAGACTCTATTCAGATGCAGGTTTCGACTCTGAGTAAGAAATATAAGGGGGGAGACAGATCATTGACATGGAACCCAATGCCACTGTTTCTACCACCAAGGTCCAACCCGATGAACCAATGATCTGGATTATTTTCGACACGAAATGAGATCGGAGATATAATAAAGAAATGCACAGAGATATTGCAAGAGAGGCAACAATATAACAGAGATATAGCGGAAATAAATAAGAGTCACAGATATACAGTAATACATGATTTCTATTAATGAAAGAAATGTACAGAGACTGTAAAAATACAGAGTGAAAGACTCGCTAGAATGGTGGAAGCTTATCTCTGAGAAGAGATGTGACGGCTACTCGCATTCGCAAGAAGATGATTACAATGAGGCTCTAAAGGCCCTTTTACAATAAATGGGAATGCCAAAATTCCTAGACATCCAAAAACYTAACCCTAGAAGATGAAGCGCCAAAAGTCATGTGGGCCCCGTTTGGGAAAGTTAGTACATCAACTTCTCGGGGTCGTAACTTTTGCATACGATCTCTGTTTTAGGCRTATGATAGCTCATTGGAAAGGTATCGTCAAGGAGATTCATTTTGGGGGCTCATTCATGCCTTTGGCTATCATTGAGAACCTTTATCTTGAAAAACCTTCATTTAGGCTTTCAAAATGGCCCCGGAAGTTAAAACCTGCTAAAAATAGTAAATTGCCAAAATTGCCAGAAAGTTGTTTTGAGCCAGTTGGAAAAGGTGGGTGGCCACCGATATCCACCTGGATCAATCCTCCCTCTTTAGGAAGCAATGGTATCCATTGCGTTGAGTTCCAGGGGGAGAAGGAAAAACATTTGTTGAATTTGCATCTTAGTGAGCTGCTTGTCTTGTTGGAGATGTCGCGCTGCTCAGTTTGTGGAAGTCTATCACGAACTTGTTGAGATTGAGGTTGTTAAACAAGTCGAGATACATGAGAGGATGGTGTGCAGGAGGAATCTTTGCACTTTGCTGCAACCTTGTCGACCTGCTTTTGTTGGATAGAAGGTGCTTGGGGCAAGGTTGTAGTGGTTGCAGTGTCCTTTTGTTCTCCTTTTGAATAGATTGTGAAGAAGATGAATTTTGCAGTATGAGATACTACCTTGCGACACTTTTTAGGTGGAACAGTAGTCGGAACTACCTCTGGTATTCTTTAGAGATGACCCCCCAAAGTAACAATGACACTACGGGGTCGAGACTCATAAACATCATGGCATTTCCACATATATGGTTGGCCCAAGAGCACATCACAGACATCCAGTGGGGCAACATCACATAATACCTCATCCTTGAAGGGTTGGATGTTGTATGATAATTGACACTGCTGGTTGACACAGAGATCTCGTCCTTGGAGAAGCCACCCAATGTTGTATGGTTGCGGGTGTGGTGTTGTCGACAATCCAAACTGTTTGACGACCTCCGCTGAAATGAGGTTCTTCTGGCTTATGCTATTAGCAATAAAATGCAGCAGGGTCCCCTTCACCCACATCTGTGAATGAAAAAGGCGCTCCCCCTCTTCAGGATCTGTTGGTTCTTCTGGTTGAATTGTTGCAGTAGTGACAATAGTAGTGGGGTCCGCGTTAATGATCTTTCCTTTACCATTATTTTCATAATCATATTCTAAATCAGGGTTTGGCTCTTTGTCTATGATCTCGAACACTAATGACTGTTTTGAGCGACATTCATCGGTGTTGTGCCAGGGGATTTTGTGGAAATCACACCATTTTCCGGTGTCTTTCTTTGTCTTCCCGTGACCCTTCTTTTCCTGTGTCTTGGACTGGTTTTCGGGAAACTGTTTGTTAGGGCCATCTTTGTCATACTTTGGTTGTTGCGGATTTGTAGACTCGAATTCCCATTTGTTCTGGTGCTTAAATTTCTACTCAATTTTAACAGCATATCGATAAGCAGCACCGAGTGATGAGATGTCCTAAAAATCCATTTCAGTATGGATGTATCTATGTAGAGCCCCACGGTATTTCAGAACCAAATGTCGCTCGGAGTCTTTGATACCCAGCTTGGTGTGCAAGGTGTGGAATGTATTGGTGAACTCCGGAACTTCTTGGCCCCTCTCTTGCCGCAGTGTGGTCCATCTCATGTACTGGTCTTCATAGTTGCCAGCAGGGTAATATTGTTCCTTTCCCGCATCCATAAAAAAATCCCAAGTAGGATCGGCCCAATATATTCCAGACTCATATGTGGAACTTTTCTCCCAGTAAGTTTCCCACCAATGTTTGACATCAAGGAGAGCTTTAAGGAGTGCGAAGGTGACCTTTTCTTTTCAGAAAAATTGTGAACAAAGAAATAACCTTCTAGCAGAGTTAAACATTTTTCTAAGGCTTCTGCATCTATATGTCCTTCAAATACATGAATATCAAAGTTAACTTGTACCTTGAAAGGCGAGGTGCCTCCAAAGTGGCCCCTTGATGAAGATGCATCTGATGCTATCGACAGACATTGAAGGATGTCGACAAAATTCTCCATCATTTCGTCCCTCTGTCCTATGAGAGCTTGCTCAAGCAACAGATTGATAGGATCGTATGCTCCGTCGTTTTTCTTTCCTTCCACCATTGAGGTTTTCTTGGGTGTCTGAGAGCGATTGTCTTCAAGAGATACAAGCTTGAGACCCAACTTGCTATACTCGAAACTCATCGGGGACATGCACTGAAAAAACGATCAAGAGCAGCTTGCTCTGATACCACTGATCCGGATTATTTTCGGCACGAAATGAGATCGGGGATATAATAAGGAAATGCACAGAGATATTACAAGAGAGGAAACAATATAACAGAGATATAGCGGAAATAAACAAGAGTCACAGATATATAGTAATACATGATTTCTATTAATGAAAGAAATGTACAGAGATTGTAAAAATACAGAGTGAAAGACTCGCTAGAATGGTGGAAGCTTATCTCTGAGAAGAGATGTGACGGCTACTCGCATTTGCAAGAAGATGATTACAATGAGGCTCTGAAGGCCCTTTTACAATAAACGGGAATGCCAAAATTCCTAGACATCCAAAAACCTAACCCTAGGAGATGAAGCGCCAAAAGTCATGTGGGCCCCGTTTGGGTAAGTTAGTACATCAACTTCCTGGGGTCATAACTTTTGCATACGATCTCTGTTTTAGGAATATGATAGCTCGTTGGAAAGGTATAGTCGAGTATATTCGTTTTGGGGGATCAATCGTGCCTTTGGATATCATTGAGAACCTAGATCTTGAAAAAAAATCATTTAGGCCCTCGAAATGGCCCCGAAAGTTAAAACCTGCTAAAAATAGTAAATTGCCAAAATTGCCAGAAAGTTGTTTTGAGCCAGTTGGAAAAGGTGGGTGGCCACCGATATCCACCTGGATCAATCCTCCCTCCTTAGGAAGCAATGGTCTCCATTGCGTATAGTTCCCGAGGAAGAAGGAAAAGCGTTTGTTGAAATTGCATCTTGGTGAGCTGTTTGTCTTGCTGGAGACGTCGCACTGCTCAATTTGTGGAAGTCTATCACGAACCTGTTGAGGTTAAGGTTGTTCAACAAGTCGAGATACATGAGAGGACGGTGTGCAGGAGGAATCTTTGCACTTTGGTGCAACCTTATCGACCTGCTTCTGTTGGATAGAAGGTGCTTGGGGCAACGCTGTAGTGGTTGCAGTGTCCTTTTGTTCTCCTTTTGAACAGATTGTGAAGAAGCTGAATTTTGAAGTATGAGATACTACCTTGCAACACTTTTTAGGTGGAACAGTAGTCGGAATTACCTTCGGTATTCTATAGAGATGACCCGCCAAAGTAATAATGACACTACGGGGTCGAGACTCATAAACATCATGGCGTTTCCACATATATGGTTGACCCAAGATCACATCACAGACATCCAGTGGGGCAACATCATATAATACCTCATCCTTGAAGGGTTGGATGCCGTATGATAATCGACATTGTTGGCTGACACAGAGATCTCATCCTTGGCGAAGCCACCCAATGTTGTATGGTTGTGGGTGTGGTGTTGCAGACAATCCCAACTGTTTGACGAACTCTGTTGAGATGAGGTTCTTTTGGCTTCTGCTATCAGCAATAAAATGCAGCAGGGTCCCCTTCACCCACATCTATGAATGAAAAAGGCGCTCCCCCTCTTTAGGATCTGTTGGTTCTTCTGGTTGAATTGTTGCAGTAGCGACAATAGCAGTGGGGTCTGCGTCAATGATCTATCCTTTACCATTATTTTCATAATCATATTCTAAATCAGGGCTCAGCTCTTTGTCTTTAATCTCAGCCACTAATGATTGTTTTGAGCAACATTCATCGGTGTTGTGCCAGGGGCTTTTGTGGAAATCACACCATTTTCCGGTGTCCTTCTTTCTCTTCCCGTGAGCCTTCTTTTCATGTGTCTTGGACTGGTTTTTGGGAAACTGTTTGTTAGGGCCGTCTTTTTCATACTTTGGTTGTTGTCGATTTGTAGACCCGAATTCCCGTTTGTTCTGGTGCTTAAATTTCTGCTCAATTTTAACAACATATCAATAAGAAACACCAAGTGATGAGATGTCCAGAAAATCCATTTCAGTCCGGATGTATCTATGTAGAGCCCCAGGGTATTTCAGAACCAAATGTCGCTTGGAGTCTTTGATACCCAGCTTGGTGCGCAAGGTATGGAAGGTATTGGTGAACTCTAGAACTGTTTGGCCCCTCTCTTGCCGCAGTGTGGTCCATCTCATGTATTGGTCTTCATAGTTGCTAGAAGGGTAATATTGTTCCTTTACCGCATCCATAAAAAAGTACCAAGTGGGATCGACCCCATATATTCCAGACTCCTATGTGGAACTTTTCTCCCAGTAAGTTTCCCACCAATGTTTGACATGAGGGAGAGCTTTAAGGAGTGCGAAGGTGACCTTTTCTTTGTCAGAAAAATTGTGAACAGAGAAATAAGCTTCTAGCAGAGTTAACCATTTTTCTAGGGCTTCTGCATCTATTTGTCCTTCAAATACAGAAATATAAAAGTTAAATTGTACCTTGAAAGGCAAGGTGCTTACAAAGTGGTCGCTTGATGAATATGTGTCTGATGCTACCGGAAGGCGTTGAAGGATGTGGGTAAAATTCTCCATCATTTCGTCCCTCTGTCGCGTGAGAGCTTGCTCAAGCAACAGATTGATATGAATGTCTGCTTCGTCGTTTTTATTTCCTTTCGCCATTGAGGGTTTCTTGGGTGTGTGAGAGCGATTGTCTTCAAGAGAGACAAGCTCGATACCCAACTTGATATACTCATACCTCATCGGGGACATGCACTGGAAAAATGATCAAGAGCACACTGCTCTGATACCACTGATCCAGATTATTTTCGGCACGAAATGAGATTGGAGATATAATAAATAAATCCACAGAGATATTGCAAGAGAGGCAACAATATAGCGGAAATAAACAAGAGTCACAACTATATAGTAATACACGATATCTATTAATGAAATAAATGTACAGAGACTGTAAAAATACAGAGTGAAAGACTTGCTAGAATGTGGAAGCTTATCTCTGAGAAGAGATGTGACAGCTACTCACATTCATAAGAAGATGATTACAATGAAGCTATGAAGGCCCTTTTACAATAAATGGGAATGCAAAAATTCTTATACATCCAAAAGCCTAACCCTAGGATATGAAGCACCAAAAGTCATGTGGGCCCTGTTTGGGTTAGTACATCAACTTCCCGGGGTCGTAGCTTTTGCATATGATCTTCGTTTTAGGCGTATGATAGCTCGTTGGAAAGGTATCGTCGAGGAGATTCATTGTGGGGGATCAATCATACATTAGGCCATCATTGAGAACCTCTATCTCAAAAAACCTTCATTTGGGCCCTCGAAATGGCCCCGGAAGTTAAAACCTGCTAAAAATAGTAAATTGCCAAAATTGCCAGAAAGTTGTTTTGAGCCAGTTGGAAAAGGTGAGTGGCCACTGATATCCACCTATATCAATCATCCCTCCATAGGAATAAATGGTCACCATTGCGTTGAGTTCCCGGGGGAAAAGGAAAAGCGTTTGTTGAAATTGCATCTTGGTGACCTTCTTGTCTTGCTGGAGACGTCGCGTTGCTCAGTTTGTGGAAGTCTATCATGAACCTGTTGAGGTTGAGGTTGTTCAACAAGTCGAGATACATGAGAGGACGGTGTGTAGGAGGAATCTTTGCACTTTGCTGCAACCTTTTCGACCTACTTCTGTTGGATAGAAGGTGCTTGGGGAAAGGCTGTAGTGGTTGCAGTGTCCTTTTGTTCTCCTTTTGAATAGATTGTGAAGAAGCTAAATTTTGCAGTATGAGATACTACCTTGTGAAACTTCTTAGGTGGAACAGTAGTCGAAACTACCTTTGGTATTCTGTAGAGATGACCCCCCAAAGTAACAATGACACTACGAGGTCGAGACTCATAAACACCATGGCGTCTCCACATATATGGTTGGCCCAAGAGCACATCATAGACATCCAGTGGGGAAACATCACATAATACCTCATCCTTGAAGGGTTGGATGTCGTATGATAATCGACACTGTTGGTTGACACAAAGATATCATCCTTGGAGAAGCCACTCAATGTTGTATGGTTGCGGGTGTGGTGTTGTCGACAATCCCAACTGTTTGACGACCTCTGCTAGGATGAGGTTCTTCTGGCTTCCGCTATCAGCAATAAAATTTAGCAGGGCCCGCTTCACCCACATCTATGAATGAAAAAGGCGCTCCCCCTCTTCAGGATCTATTGGTTCTTCTGGTTGAGTTGTTGCAGTAACGACAATAGCATAGGGGTCTGCGTCAATGATCTGTCATTTACCATTATTTTCATAATCATATTCTAAATCAGGGTTCGGCTCTTTATCTTTGATCTCGGCCACTAATGACTGTTTTGAGCGACATTCATCGGTGTTGTGCCAGGGGATTTTGTGAAAATCACACTATTTTTCGATGTCCTTCTTTGTCTTCTCGTGACCCTTCTTTTCCTGTGTCTTGGACTGGTTTTCGGGAAACTGTTTGTTAGGGTCGTCTTTGTGATACTTTGGTTGTTGTGGATTTGTAGACCCAAATTCCCGTTAGTTCTGGTGCTTAAATTTATGCTCAATTTTAACAGCATATCGATAAGCAGCACCAAGTGATGAGATGTCTAGAAAATCTGTTCCAGTCTGGATGTATCTATGTAGAGCCCCACGGTATTTTAGAACCAAATTTTTCTCGGAGTATTTGATACCCAGCTTGGTGCACAAGGTATGGAAGGTATTGGTCAACTCCGAAATTGCTTGACCCTCTCTTGCCGTAGTGAGGTCCATCTCATTTACTGGTCTTCATAGTTGCCAGTAGGGTAATACTGTACCTTTACCGCATCCATAAAAAACTCCCAAGTGGGATCGACCCCATATATTCCAGACTCCTCTATGGAACTTTGCTCCCAGTAAATTTCCCATGAATGTTTGACATGAGGGAGAGCTTTAAGGAGTGCGAAGGTGACCTCTTCTTTGTCAGAAAAATTGTGAACAGAGAAATAACCTTCTAGCAGAGTTAATCATTTTTCTAGGGCTTCTGCATCTATCTATCCTTCAAATATAGGAATATCAAAGTTAACTTGCACCTTGAAAGGTGAGGCGCCTCCAAAGTGGCCGCTTGACGAAGATGCGTCTGATGCTATCAGCAGGCGTTGAAGGATGTGGGTAAAATTCTCCATCATTTCGTCCATTTGTCGCGTGAGAGCTTGCTCAAGCAACAGATTGATAAGATCGTCTGCTCCGTCGTTTTTATTTTCTTCCGCCATTGAGGGTTTCTTCGGTGTGTGAGAGCGATTGACTTCAAGAGAGACAAGATCAAGACCCAAGTTTTTATACTCGGACCTCGTTGGGGACATGCACTGAAAAAACGATCAAGAGCAACCTCCTCTGATACCACTGATCCGGATTATTTTCGGCACGAAATGAGATCGGAGATATAATAAAGAAATGCACAGAGATATTGCAAGAGAGGCAACAATATAACAGAGATATAGCAGAAATAAACAAGAGTCACAAATATACAGTAACACACGATTTCTATTAATGAAAGAAATGTAAAGAGACTGTAAAAATACAGAGTGAAAGACTCGCTAGAATGGTGGAAGCTTATCTCTGAGAAGAGATGTGACGGCTACTCGCATTCGCGAGAAGATGATTACAATGAGGCTCTGAAGGCCTTTTTACAATAAAATGGAATGCCAAAAGTCCTAGACATCAAAAAACCTAACCCTAGGAGATGAAGCGCCAAAAGTCATGTGCGCCAAAAGTCGTAACTTTTGCATACGATCTCCGTTTTAGGCGTATGATAGCTCGTTGGAAAGGTATCATCGAGGAGATTCATTTTGGGGGCTCAATCATGCCTTCTAATATCATTGAGAACCTTAATATTGAAAGACCTTCATTTAGGCCCTCGAAATGGCCCCAGAAGTTAAAACCTGTTAAAAATAGTAAATTGCCAAAATTGCCAGAAAGTTGATTTGAGCCAGTTGGAAAAGGTGGGTGGCCACCGATATCCACCTAGAGAAATCCTACCTCCTTAGGAAGCAATGGTCTCCATTGCGTTGAGTTCCCATGGTAGAAGGAAAAGCGTTTGTTGAATTTGCATCTTGGTGAGCTGCTTGTCTTGCTGGAGACGTCACGCTGCTCAGTTTGTGGAAGTCTATCACAAACCTGTTGAGGTTGAGGTTGTTCAACAAGTAGAGATACATGAGAGGATGGTGTGCAAGAGGAATCTTTGCACTTTAATGCAACCTTGTCGACCTGCTTCTGTTGGATAGAAGGTGCTTGGGGCAACGTTGTAGTGGTTGCAGTGTCCTTTTGTTCTCCTTTTGAACAGATTGTGAAGAAGCTGAATTTTGCAGTATGAAATACTACCTTGCGACACTTCTTAGGTGGAACAGTAGTCAGAACTACCTATGGTATTCTGTAGAGATGACCCCCCAAAGTAAAAATGACACTACGGAGTCGAGACTCATAAATAACATGGCGTCTCCACATATATGGTTGGCCCAAGAGCACATCACAAACATCCAGTGGGGCAACATCACATAATACCTCATCTTTGAAGGGTTGGATGTCGTATGATAATCGACACTGTTGGTTGACACGGAAATCTCGTCCTTGGCGAAGCCACCCAATGTTGTATGGTTGCAGGTGTGGTGTTGTCGACAATCCCAATTGTTTGACGACCTCTGCTAAGATGAGGTTCTTCTGGCTTTCGCTATCAGCAATAAAATGCAGCGGGGCCCCCTTCACCCACATATGTGAATGAAAAAGGCACTCCCCCTCTTTAGGATCTATTGGTTCATCTGGTTGAATTGTTGCAGTAGCGACAATAGCAGTGGGGTATGCGTCAATGATCTGTCCTTTACCATTATTTTCAGAATCATATTCTAAATCAGGGTTCGGCTCTTTATCTTTGATCTCGACCACTAATGACTATTTTGAGCGACATTCATCGGTGTTGTGCCAGGGGATTTTGTGAAAATCACACCATTTTCCGGTGTCCTTCTTTGTCTTCCCGTGACCCTTATTTTCCTATGTCTTGGATTGGTTTTCGAGAAACTGTTTGTTAGGGTCGTCTTTGTCATACTTTGGTTGTTGCGCATTTGTAGACCCAAATTCCCGTTTGTTCTGGTGCTTAAATTTCTACTCAATTTTAACAGCATATCGATAAGCAGCACCGAGTGATGAGATGTCTAGAAAATCCATTTCAGTCTGGATGTATCTATGTACAGCCCCACGATATTTCAGAACCAAATGTCGCTCGGAGTCTTTGATACCCATCTTGTTGCGCAAGTTATAGAAGGTATTGGTGAACTCCGGAACTTCTTGGCCTCTCTCTTGCCGCAGTGTGGTCCATCTCATGTACTGGTCTTCATAGTTGCCAGCAGGGTAATACTGTACCTTTACCGCATCCATAAAAAAATCCCAAGTGGGATCGGCCCCATATATTCCAGAATCCTCTGTGGAACTTTGCTCCCAATAAGTTTCCCACCAATGTTTGACATGAGGGAGAGCTTTAAGAAGTGCGAAGGTGACATTTTCTTTGTCAGAAAAATTGTGAACAGAGAAATAAACTTCTAGCAGAGTTAACCATTTTTCTAGGGCTTCTGCATCTATCTGTCCTTCAAATACAAGAATATCAAAGTTAACTTGTACCTTGAAAGGCGAGGTGCCTCCAAAGTGGCCTCTTGATGAAGATGCACCTGATGTTATCTTGGTGAGCTGCTTGTCTTGTTGGAGACGTTGCACTGCTCAGTTTGTGGAAGTTTATCACGAACCTGTTGAGGTTGAGGTTGTTCAACAAGTCGAGATACATGAGAGGACGGTGTGCAGAAGGAATCTTTGCACTTTGTTGCAACCTTTTCGACCTGCTTCTTTTGTATAGAAGGTGCTTGACGCAAGGCTGTAGTGGTTGCAGTGTCCTTTTGTTCTCCTTTTGAATAGATTGTGAAGAAGCTAAATTTTGAAGTATGAGATACTACCTTGTGACACTTCTTAGGTGGAACAGTAGTTGGAACTACCTCTGGTATTCTGTAGAGATGACCCCCCAAAGTAACAATGACACTATGGGGTTGAGACTCATAAACAACATGGCATCTCAACATATATGGTTGGCCCAAGAGCACATCACAGACATCCAGTGGGGAAAGATCTCGTCCTTGGCGAAGCCACCCAATGTTGTATGGTTGCGGGTGTTGTGTTGTCGACGATCCCAACTGTTTGATGACCTCTGTTGAGACGAAGTTCTTCTGGCTTCCACTATCAACAATAAAATGCACCAGGGTCCCCTTCACCCACATCTGTGAATGAAAAAGGCACTCCCCCTCTTCAAGATCTGTTGGTTCTTCTGGTTGAATTGTTGCAGTAGCGACAATAGCAGTGGGGTCTGCGTCAATGATCTGTCCTTTTCCATTATTTTCATAATCATATTCAAAATCAGGGTTCAGCTCTTTGTCTTTGATCTCGGCCACTAATGACTGTTTTGAGCGACGTTCATCGGAGTTGTGCCAGGGGCTTTTGTGGAAATCACACCACTTTTTGGTGTCCTTCTTTGTCTTCTCGTGACCCTTCTTTTCATGTGTCTTGGACTGGTTTTCGGAAAACTATTTGTTAGGGCCGTCTTTGTCATACTTTAGCTCTTGCGGATTTGTAGACCCGAATTGTCGTTTGTTCTGGTGCTTAAATTTCTGCTCAATTTTAACAACACATCGATAAGCAGCACCGAATGATGAGATGTCCAGAAAATCCATTTCAGTCTGGATGTATCTATGTAGAGCCCCACGGTATTTCAAAATCAAATGTCACTCGGAGTCTTTGATACCCAACTTGGTGCGCAAGGTATGGAAGGTATTGGTGAACTCCATAACTGCTTGGCCCCTCTCTTGCCGCAATGTGGTCCATCTCATGTACTGGTCTTCATAGTTGCCAGCAGGGTAATACTGTTCATTTACCGCATCCATAAAAAAATCCCAAGTGGGATTGGCCCCATATATTCCAGAATCCTCTATGGAACTTTTCTCCCAGTAAGTTTCCCACCAATGTTTGACATGAGGGAGAGATTTAAGGAGTGCGAAGGTGACCTTTTCTTTGTCATAAAAATTGTGAACAGAGAAATAACCTTCTATCAGAGTTAACAATTTTTCTAGGGCTTCTGCATCTATATGTCCTTCAAATACTGAAATATCAAAGTTAACTTGTACCTTGAAATGCGAGGTGCCTCCAAAGTGGTCGCTTGATGAAGATGCGCCTAATGCTATCGGCAAGCATTGAAGGATGTGGGAAAAATTCCCCATCATTTCATCCCTCTGTCGCATGAGAGCTTGCTTAAGCAACATATTGATAGGATCGCCTGCTCCGTCGTTTTTATTTTCTGCCGCCATTGAGGGTTTTTTGGGTGTGTGAGAGCGATTATATTCAGAAGAGACAAGTGTGATACCCAACTTGCTATACTCGGACCTCGTCGGGGACATGCACTGAAAAAATGATCAAGAGCAACTTGCTCTGATACCACTGATCCGGATTATTTTCGGCACGAAATGAGATCGGAGAAATAATAAAGAAATGCACAGAGATATTGAAATATAGGCAACAATATAACATAGATATAGTGGAAATAAACAAGAGTCACAGATATACACTAATACACGATTTCTATTAATGAAATAAATGTACAAAGACTGTAAAAATACAGAGTGAAAGACTCGCTAGAATGGTGGAAGCTTATCTCCGAGAAGAGATGTGACGGCTACTCGCATTCACAAGAATATGATTATAATGAGGCTCTGAAGGCCCTTTTACAATAAATGAGAATGCTAAAAGTTCTAGACATCCAAAAATCTAACCCTAGGAGATGAAGTGCCAAAAGTCATGTGGGCCCCGTTTGGGTAAGTTAGTACATCAACTTCCCGGGGTCGTAACTTTTGCATATGATCTTTGTTTTAGTCGTATGATAGCTCGTTAGAAAGGTATTGTCAAGGAGATTCATTTTGGGGGATCAATCATGACTTTGGATATGATTTAGAACCTCTATCTCGAAAAACCTTCATTTAGGCCCTCGAAATGGCCCCGGAAGTTAAAACCTGCTAAAAATAGTAAATTGCCAAAATTGCCAAAAAGTTGTTTTGAGCCAGTTGGAAAAGGTGGGTGGCCATAGATATCCACCTGGATCAATCCTCCCTCCTTAGGAAGCAATGGTCTCCATTGCGTTGATTTCCCGGGGGAGAAGAAAAAGCGTTTGTTGAATTTGCATCTTGGTGAGTTGCTTATCTTGCTAGAAACGTCGCGCTGCTTAGTTTGTGGAAGTCTATCACGAACCTGTTGAAGTTGAGGTTGTTCAACAAGTTGATATACATGAGAGGACGGTGTGCAGGAGGAATCTTTGCAATTTACTGCAACCTTTTCGACTTGCTTCTGTTGGATAGAAGGTGCTTAGGGCAAGGTTGTACTGGTTGCAGTGTCCTTTTGTTCTCCTTTTGAATAGATTGTGAAGAAGTTGAATTTTGCAGTATGAAATACTACCTTGTGACACTTTTTAGGTGGAACAATAGTCTAAAATACCTCTGGTATTCTGTAGAGATGACCCCCCAAAGTAACAATGACACTACGGGGTCAAGACTCATAAACAACATGGCGTCTCCAGATATATGGTTGGCCCAAGAGCACATCATAGACATCCAGTGGGGCAACATCACATAATACCTCATCCTTGAAGGGTTGGATGCCGTATGATAATCGACACTGTTGGCTGACACGGAGATCTCGTCCTTGGCGAAGCCACCCAATGTTGTATGGTTGCGGGTGTGGTGTTGTCAACAATCCCAACTGTTTGACGACCTCTGCTGAGATGAGGTTCTTCTGGATTCCGCTATCAACAATAAAATGCAGCGGGGTCCCCTTCACCCACATCTGTGAATGAAAAAGGTGCTCCCACTCTTCAAGATATGTGGGTTCCTCTGGTTGAATTGTTGTAGTAGCGACAATAACAGTGGGGTCTGCATCAATGATCTGTCCTTTACCATTATTTTCAAAATCATATTCAAAATCAAGTTTTGGCTCTTTGTGTTTGATCTCAGCCACTAATGACTGTTTTGAGCGACATTCATCGGTGTTGTGCCAGGGGCTTTTGTGGAAATCATACCATTTTCCAGTGTCCTTCTTTGTCTTCCCGTGACCCTTCTTTTCCTGTGTCTTAGACTGGTTTTCGGGAAACTGTTTGTTAGGGCCGTTTTTTTCATACTTTTGTTGTTGCAGATTTGTAGACCCGAATTCTCGTTTTTTCTAGTGCTTAAATTTTTGCTCAATTTTAACAACATATCGATAAGCATCACCGAGTAATGAGATGTCCAGAAAATCCATTTCAGTCTGGATGTATCTATGTAGAGCCCCACGGTATTTCAAAACCAAATGTCGCTCGGAGTCTTTGATACCCAGCTTGGTGCGCAAGGTATGGAAGGTATTGGTGAACTCTGGAACTGCTTAGCCCCTCTCTTGTCGCAGTGTGGTCCATCTCATGTACTGGTCTTCATAGTTGCCAGCAGGGTAATATTGTTCCTTTACCGCATCCATAAAAAATCCCAAGTGGGATCGGCCCCATATATTCCAGACTCCTTTGTGGAACTTTGCTCCCAGTAAGTTTCCCACCAATGTTTGACATGAGGGAGAGCTTTAAGGAGTGCGAAGGTGACCTTTTCTTTGTTCGAAAAATTGTGAACAGAGAAATAACCTTCTAGCAGAGTTAACCATTTTTCTAGGGATTCTGCATCTATCTGTCTTTCAAATACAGGAATATCAAAGTTAACTTGTACCTTGAAAGGCGAGGTGCCTCCAAAGTGGTCGCTTGATGAAGATGTGCCTGATGCTATCGACAGGCGTTGAAGGATGTGGGAAAAATTCTCCATCATTTCTTCTCTTTGTCGCGTGAGAGCTTTCTCAAGCAATAGATTGATAGGATAGTCTGCTCCATCGGTTTTCTTTTCTTCCGTCATTGAGGGTTTCTTGGGTGTGTGAGAGAGATTGTCTTCAAGAGAGATAAGCTCGAGACCCAACTTGCTATACTCAGACCTCGTCGGGGACATGCACTGAAAAAACGATCAAGAGTAGCCTGCTCTGATACCACTGATCTGGATTATTTTCGGCACGAAATGAGATCAGAGATATAATAAAGAAATGCACAGAGATATTGCAAGATAGGCAACAATATAATAGAGATATAGCAGAAATAAACAAGATTCACAGATATATAGTAATACACGATTTCTATTAATGAAATAAATGTACAGAGACTGTAAAAATACAGAGTGAAAGACTCGCTAGAATGGTGGAAGCTTATATCCGAGAAGAGATGTGACGGCTACTCACATTTGCAAGAAGATGATTACAATGAGGCTCTGAAGGCCCTTTTACAATAAACAGGAATGCCAAAATTCCTAGACATCTAAAAACCTAACCCTAGGAGATGAAGCGCCAAAAGTCATGTGGGCCCCGTTTGGGTAAGTTAGTACATCAACTTCCTGGGGTCGTAATTTTTGCATACAATCTCCATTTTAGGCATATGATAGCTCGTTGGAAAGGTATCGTTCAGGAGATTTATTTTGGGGGCTCAATCATGCCTTTGGCTATTATTGAGAACCTCGATCTCGAAAAACCTTCATTTAGGCCCTTGAAATGGCCCTGGAAGTTAAAACTTGCTAAAAATAGTAAATTGCCAAAATTGCCAGAAAGTTGTTTTGAGCCAGTTGGAAAAGGTGGGTGGCCACCGATATCCTCCTTGATCAACCAAATGAGCTATAAGGAGGCAAGCGCCTCTTTCATTCACATATGTGGGTAAAAGGCACCTCGTTGCACTTTATCGGTGATAGAGGTAGCTAGAAGAACCTCATCTTAGAAGAGGTCATCAAGTGGCTAGTCCTCCCGACAAACCCTACACCATTAGATGGCTCCGTCATGGGATTGATCTCCGCATAAGCCAACAGTGTCACCTGTCGTACGGCATGAAGCCCTTCAAAAATGAGGTATTGTGTGATGTTGTTCCTCTCAAAATTTGTAATGTTCTTTTGGTCCAACCTTATTTATGGAAGCGTAATGTTGTATATGAGTCTAAGCCTCGCAGTGTTATTATTACTTTGAACAAGAAATTATACAGGATACCCGAGGCAGTCCCACCTAGTGTTATTTCCTTGATCTCTGCCAAGAAATGCAGGAAGGTCATCTCTCAGAGCAGGAAGTTTGTCTTCTTCATGATTCGCTCTTAGAGTGAGAGAAAGATTACGGCCACATCTAGGGCCTTCGCAGCCAACCTCTCCACACAACAGAAACAAGTGGACAAGGTCATGGAAAAATAAAAATATATCTTCTCCTCACCTATTGGCGTACCTTTGCACTGTCAGGTCAAGCATCCCATCGATCTGACCCCGACCCAATGCTGCCCAATGGTCCAGTCTACCGCCGCTCTCTGTTAGAGAATGAGGAGATCATGCGACAGATCCAAGAATTTCTCCACAAGGGGAACATCCATCCCAACTCATCGCCTTGTGCAGAAGAAATATGGGACCTGACGACTCTGCATTAATTATCGAACCCTAAATAAAATCACAGTTAGGAACCAGTATCTAATTCCTAGAATCGACGACCTCCTTGATCAGCTCAAGGGGGACAAATACTTCAGTAAGATTGATTTGAAGTCTGGCTACCACCAGGTCCCCATAGAATAGACAAATGTATGGAAGACAACCTTCAAGTCAAAAGAAGGTCTTTTTGAATGGTTGTTCATGCCCTTTGGTTTGACAAATTCTCCAACAACTTTCATGAGGATGATGGACGATATCATGTGACCTTTCACCAATAGTTTTGTAGTGGTGTATTTGGATGACATCCTCATCTACAACAAGACTTGGGCAGAACATTTATAGCACATTCAACAAGTTATGCACACCCTGTGACAACACAAGCTATATGTCAACTTGGAAAAATGCACCTTCGACATGGACGGGGTCCAATACCTAGGCTACATCATGGATCATTATGGTGTGCATGTGGATCCAACCAAGATCCAGGTCATCCATGACTGTCCAACCCCAACCACACTCATTGAGCGTTAGAGCTTCTTAGGCCTTTCCAATTTCTATCGCAAGTTCATGTTGGGATTCTCCCATATTGCATGGGCCCTCAACCAAGTAATCGGGGGTGGTGGTAAGGAAAAATTTGTGCGGGTCTTGTTCCAACAAAAAGCGTTCGATGATTTAAAGCAGTGCTTGTGCTCAGTACCAATAATTTCATTATTGGACCTGCAACAACCCTTTGAGATCGAGACAGATGCTTCAAACTATGTTGTGGGTGCAATTCTCACTCAACATGACCACCTCGTGGCCTATCATAGTGAGACACTATCAGATGTTATTTGTAAGTACCCTACTTATGACAAAGAAATGTACTCCATTTTGAAATACTGCAGCCAGTGGAGATATTACATTCTTGGGAAGGAGACAGTCATCCACACAGATCATAAACCACTGTAGTTCATGTAGACACAGGTCAAACTGCAGAATGATCGCCATAAGAAGTGGTCCACATACTCGCAACAATTCCACCACAACATCAAGTATAAAATAGGTAGTACCAACTGAGTCCTTGATTGCCTCAGCCAAACTCTAGTCGCGACACTCACCACAGTGCTATACTCTTGTGGCCACGAGACTTCTAGATGGCCCAACCTCTAAGAGACAGACCCTAACTTCGCCACCACATACCAAATGTTTGGCGCAAACTCAGTTGTCGCTAATTTCCATCTTTAGGACAGGCTATTGTGCCGACTAGGCCATCTTCGCGTTCCATCAAGCAAGTGAGAGAAGCTGATTTGGGAAGCCCACTACAGTCGGGTGGCGAGACACTTTGGCGTCGAAAAGACAGTGGCAATGTTGCAGAAACATTTCTACTGGCTGAAACTTCGACAAGATGTCAACAAGTATATCAGGTCCTACACTGCCTATGTTATTTCCAAACCAACCACTAAGAAACATGACATGTACACCCCCATACCTAATCCTGATAGGCCATGGGAATCCATCTCAATGGACTACATGTTGGGCCTTCTATCCACCAAGAGGGGCAATGATTGTGTCTTTGTGGTTGTTGATAGTTTTTCTAAGATGGCGATCCCGGTCGTCTACAAGAAGAGCATCAAAGCAGAGCCTACTGTCGAGCTCTTCTTTGAACGAGTTTGGGTACATTTTGGAATCCCACAAACCATTGTCTCAGATCGAGACAGTCGGTTCCTCAACACATTTTGGTCGATCCTCTGATCACTGCTAGACACCAAGCTCACCAAGTCCATTGCCTTCCACCCCCAGTCAAATGGCCAAACTGAGGTAGTCAATCAGATGATAGTGCATATCCCGCACATGTACAATTCCAAGCACCCCCACACATGGGATGAGAGTCTTCCCTATGTTCAAAATAACTACAACAGAGCCCTACACAACTCAATCGACCACATCCCCTTTCAGATCGGGTTTGGATTCCAACCATTGGGTCCCATGGATGTTGCACTACCTCTTGCGGCCACCCCAGTCGATTCATCACTTACTCCAACTGAAGTTGAGCTAATCCAACACATCCGCCAACAGGTTCATGATATTTTACAGAAGTCCAATGCCAAGTACAAGTAGTGCCATGATCAACACCGGGTGCCACACAAGTTTCAGGTGGGAGACAAAGTGTCGTTACACTTGCAGAAAGAACGCCTTACACAACCCCATTGGAAGCTTCGCCCACTCTGTTATGGAACTTACACCAACACCAAGGCTGTGGGTTATAATGATTTTGAGCTCAATATTCCTCCTTTCCTTGGCCTGCACCTAATGTTCAATGTGGATCTCCTTCAACCATACTTCTCACCATTGTTGGACACCTCAAAGATAGCAGAACAATTGACACCAACAGAGCTCAAACCTGACTGCGGATCCAATGATCCGATTAGCATCCAGTGATTAGATTGTGGAAACACAGGTCAAGGGAACTCACCAACGAAGGATCTATCTTTATCGAGTTATCAAATCAGGGCAATTCCTGCACCAAGGCAAGTGGCTCACCCTGGGCCAAATTCAACAAAAATTTCCTCATCTGATGGGGGCACTCAATGCAATGGAGACCATTGTTTCCTAAGGGGGGAGGATTGATCCAGATGGATGTCGGTGGCCTCCCACCTATTCCAATTGGCTAATTCTAACATTTTTTCCAGTTTGGCAGTTTTTTCCCAGTTTTCGTGTCCCTGACTTCCGAGGCCGTTTTTATGCCCTAAACAACGTTTTTAGGGCTCACCACAGTTAGGCTGAAAATAGAGTCACAATTTGACGAAAACATGTGTATTCCTTGGATAGACTTGACCAATGGGCTATCGCGCGCCTAAAATGGAGATCGTATGCAAAAGTTACGACCCCGTGAAGTTGATGTACTAGCTTACCCCAACGAGGCCCACATGACTTTTGGTGATTCATCTCTTAGGGTTAAGTTTTTGGATGTCTAGGGTTTTGACATTCCTGTTTATTGTAAAAATTATTGGAGAACCTCATTGTAACCATCTTCTTGCGAATGAGCGTAACCATCACATCTCTTCTAAGAGATAAGCTGCCATCATTCTAGCAAGCTTGTTTTCTGTTTCACTTTACAGTTTCAACACATTTTCTTATTGAATAGAAACCAATTGTATTGTATCTTTGTTATTGCATCTCTGTTATTCCGGTGTCTTTGCATTAAGAATAATAATAATATGTATTCATTTTCGTTTTGCTCATAAAATTAGGATCATTTAAGCTATCCAAAAGTGTCTCTATTGTAGATTTGGTTTCCAGCCATCTATATTTTCATGGTTTTGGTAATTTCTAGTACTTGTATGTCTTGTTGATTTGAGATAAGTTAAGGCTAGAATTGCTAAGTGATTTAACATTAATATAGAATAATATAGGGCATATTTGTTATTGTATTTACAACTATTATAAAGTGAATTTCATATATGTTTTATGCATGATAAGATTACCCTATAGGGATTAAACTTGTTGGCACACTTTGGTATCTTTTCTCTTAGATTACCTTGTTGATTGGGGTTGTTAAGAGGTGCAATATTGTTTGTTGTTGTTGTTGTTTTATTTATATTTCATAATATCCCTAAGGATGAAAACCCACAAGGTTAAGATCTAGGAAACCTCTAGGAAAGAGGTGAAATTTTATTAGTTGCATTAATTGGCCTAGTTCAAAAAATTTCTACAATTGTTTTGTGAGGGATTTCACCTTGAGAGCATTCATCTCCACCCTACAAAATGACATCAAAAGGTTTTAACTCCTATAGGTTTATAGGGATGATGAGTCAAGGGTTGAGCTACTTGTTTAGGTTGAACATCGTGCTCCAACAGAAGTCATCACAGGGCATTGTAGGCAAGTTATATATCATCAAATTCAACCAACTATGGAACAAAATATGCAAGCAATTGAGTAGTTTGAGGAATTTTCTTGTATAACAAGTGGAGAAAGATTTGTAGTGTTCTCGAATGAGATGGGATGAGCTCATTAATGAATTAAAGAGGAAGGAACCTCATTCTTTCTAACATATGAAGGAAACATCATATAGGTCTCAACTCTATACAAACTCTATAATGCACCTTGGGATACATTGGCTAGGGCTTAGGTTCAAGTCTCCTTTGATGTGGTGTTATGGGAGAAATTGACACAAGTAACGAACATGAACAATGGAAACAAATAGAGAAAGTTACAGGGTACCATGAGAAGACTATATACATTCCCTCGATTTCCTATGACTTTAGGGGGGTCTGTTAAGAACAAAATGAGTGATTTTTGTTGCATGAGGGTATGCAAATATTTCAGTTGGGGATTGATGATGAGTCCCATAAATGTATGCTTTTGTTAATATTCTTTTGACATTTCCATGACTATATGATTAAAAAACAACCAATTTTATACCCTAAATATTGTTTTTGCTTATACCATTTTATTATAGCCATTTCGGATATGCCTACATATTTCTTGAAATTTGATGTGTTTCATAGTTTTTGTGAGGAATTTGGATGGAATATCCAAATTATAGATGATTGTTATACTTAGGAAGCACTAATGGTGTAACATTGCAAAAAAAGTTCTTAGTGTTTATCTTCCTTTTTCAGTATGGTTTTCCATTTCTACAAAATTTTCTACATGAAAACAACATAATTATCCCAAAAGATAACAACCGTGGAATTCTCTCAAAGCATTTAGTTACATAATATTCTAAACTTATCAGTTGCATGATTCTTTTGAATTCTACAACACAATAGTTTATGAAAAAATTATCAAGATTCCAATTGTAGGGTAAAGTTTTGCATCGCTGCCATTTCACTTTCTCTGGCAGATCTGGAAATGCAGAAATGCTGCCCTCTTCGATGGGAAGCCTACTTCCACAAGCTTGGTGGCGAACATAATTTTATCAAAGGTAGACATACATCAGTTGCAGCCAACCATT
>ML785751.1:495226-518615 GCA_009831015.1 Picea engelmannii
CGGATTAACTCTATACCCATCAACTGGGTGGCTATGCTTCTGTTGCTGTTTTTTTCTGGCTTTGGTATCATTTGCCGAATTGATGTGCTACCTCTTGCAGCAGTGTCTTTCTTTGAGAACACTTTGACGGAGATCGTTGCTGTACATTTATATATCCTTTTGAATATATAGAGAATTTTTTCATGTGGAAAAAAAAAAGTTCTCTAGACGTCAACATGGTTCCCAAATTAGAGGGCGACATGGTCTCGACAAGTTTCGTTGCCAACTAAGGGACGAATATGTTATTTCCATTAGGTGTTAGTTGGTTAGTTCTAAGAAGTTAGTAGTTGGTTACTCGTTATAAAACTTGCTTTTTTTAAGGAGTATCTTGGGATTTGGTAAGGACTTTCAAGAACCCAATAACCCTACATTACAAATGGTATTTTCTTTAGCACATGAAGGGTTAGATAGAAATATGGCCAAGAAAGTTAGAAGTTAGATATAAGGAGATAAAGAATATTTATTCCCTCAATCCTTTCATCGACTTACTTGTATAGGGAGGGAAGGCAAAGGGAGGGAAAAATATGAAAATGATTTGCAAAGTACAATCTCCTTCTTCCTTCCTCTTAAGGGTGGTGGAGTGTCTAAAGACCCTTCCTTCCTTATTAATCAAAGAGGAATGAAGATGGCTTATCAGATCCTTTCATTGTGTAAGGGGTCTTTGTAATTTTCAGTTAAATGTAATAAATTTCAAAATGATTTATTCTAGTTCAGTTATGTGAGTAGAGTTTAGTTGAGGGAATCAACACCTTGACCTTTAGAGCATGAGCTCACTTGGAAGGTGTAATTGATGGTTACATTACCTTTATGCATAGTTAGATTTCTTCGCTACATTGTTTTACTCATTTCTCTAATTATAGCCATGCATGTATTTTTAACTACATAGAAACAATTACATGCTTAAGATTCTATAACAAAGTTTCTTGAATGTTTTAAGAATTTGTTGCATTAATTCTTGAATGAATTACTCTATTTATTTTTCTCCATTTAGAAGGAAACTTATGGTTGTCATGGATTCACTGTTTATAATTGAAGTTAAGATCTTTCATGTTTAAGATTAAGATAGATTGTGCAAACATATGTTAAGGATTAAAGATTAAATTAGTTTATCCCATAGATTACAATATTATGGTTGCATAGACAATGTATGATATCTTGAAATCTTACACACCCGAACTGATAAAAATAGAGAGTACTCTTGAATTCTAAAACATTAATATGTTGGAATACTTAATCACACCAAACACAAAGGATGTGGACTGGATATAATAAGTTGGGATTATTGGATTCATAAGATTTTGAAGTGAATCCTTAAAGGAAATGTTTCTCTGGATTGCCCTCCATTAAATAGATACTACATTGAAAATCTTGCTTTATTCGTTGGGATAAGGGGATCCATGGGAGCCATAAGCCTTACTACAATTAGACTATGGAGCAAAGGGTCGTATTAGATGGAGTGGATTGCTAGGACACAACTATCGATACACATTGGCTCAACTTTGTCATCTTCTCAAAAGATCCTTGGACACCTTGCATGGTGGGTTATTTGCTCATACAAAGTTGCATGAGCCTCAATCGCATGTAGATATACATGTCCTACACATTAGCAACTTGCATGGCTACAAACCCTCAAAACTCAAATAAATGCATCTTAAAAAGCTAAAAGTCCCTTATTTAGCTCGCATGACTAACTCTTGTATTTTTCTTATCTTCTTAACTTTAAAGTTTTTAATCTATTAAAGCACAAATGTAATACAAGTGCACTATTTACTATAGAAAAAATGGAGAAGATGTACATATATTTTTGATCTATTAAAACACAAATGTAATACAAATGCACTATTTACTATAAAAAGAATGGAGAAGAACCACATATTGAAGCCCCCATATATTAGCATTTATAACTTCGAAGTTTACAAGTTTTTTAAGGTCCACATATATAATCAACTTATGTTGTTGTATATATCATGTTTAGATATACAAGATAATTTTACATAGACTCGAGAAACATTTCTAGAGTTTACTGATAAACTCATAGATGAGTTGTTTATATGGTCTTGTGTATACATAAGAAAGAACAACTGATAGTTTGCAGCAACTATACTTACCTCGAAAAAATACTTGAAAACTATATATAATGTGGTTTATTAATATAATGAATTGTGTTTTTTTCCAAGGAAAAAAAAACATTTATAACTTTCAAATCCACAATTATATGTCAATTGGATTATATGATATTGATTTAAAAAGTCTTGTAAAATTCATGTGGAGGTTTTCACTTGTGATTATCTATTGTATGATTAGGGAGAGGGAGATTCTTTTTGCTTCCTCGACGATGGCATTGAATCTATTCATATAATAGAAGTTGTATATATACTTCCTAGAATTAATGATTTACATTAATGAAGGCCCACATTTACATACTTTATTCGATACCATACCAAATGTTTCTTAAAGTTGACTCGTAAAGAAAGGAGATCTATGCTTATTATGTTTAGTGTAGAAAAGAGTGAGATATGGTGTGCATATTACTCTTAATATTTCATAAATGTTTTCCTTTCTATGAATAGATTCTTCTCATTTTTTTTTATATATATTCCTTTTCATTGAAAATAAAAATAATATAAAAATATATATATAGATAGTTAAATGGCGTTAATATTATAAGAATCTTGAAGGGAGCTTCGTAAAACGACATAATAATGTTGTAGTCCATTCACTTTAAAACCTACTACTCAACCACCTCTCTCACTCACTCCATTCCGGTTTCTCTTTTCTCCTCTAGATAAATAAATAAATAACACACTTTTCTATTACCTCAATATTAGCAAATTATTTTATATATGAAAAAATAAATATATTTGAATTATTAAAACTTTTTACATTTTTCTTAAAAAAGTAAACCCTTTTCATGTACGTTACAAAGTAATTAGTATATACATAAAGAACTCCAGATCCGAAATAATACATACTCCAACTCAGAATCATCAACTACTCCCACTCAATCTACCCTTATTTTAAGGGTAACATATATTAATACAAGAAACGATGGGTGCATAAAATATATTGGAAAGGCTTTATGTTCCCTTCCCCTCTCCTAGAAGACAAAATTGAATGATGTGAATCACCCACCTCGTATGTACGTGTACGGTAGGCCTTCATGTTTCTTGGCTACCTTGTCCTATCCTAATATCTTTGACAAACGCAATGCAAAATATATTTTCTATATGTCATGACGAATAGAAATACCATCACTTTAAATTTTAAATTCAAATTCAATGTGGATTAGAAATTACCACCACTTTAATTTTTAAATTCAAATTCAATATGGATTAGATTAAATTTATATGAGTTTTGGGATATTTCAAATTCGTATTTTTTGAATTTGTGTATTTTTAAAATAGATTGAAAATTTTAAAATAATATTTTATAATCAAATAAATTGAAATATATTTTTTTAATAAAATCTATATAGTATATATCATTTGGATGAAATTTTAAAAAATAATATAAAAAAATAAATTTATCAAATATTACTATTTTAAAATTAATATTTTTGAAAATGCAACATAACCCTTTGGCAAAGTACAGTCACAAGTTTCGAAAGGAGGGAGTTTGAAGATAAGGTTGCGTAATAGAGGAAATATTATTTGTGCCCTATAACAAATTAAGGAAGGTTACAAGTTTAGAATTTAGTAATGTATGGTGAGATGCACGTTTTTCACTCCACGCCGTCTTTGTTAACATTGAAAAAAACTCTGCATTACTGGCGCTGTTTTTTAGATCCTTACTCATAATAAGGAACTTCCCCTCATTGGTGGGATTTTACCTATCATGTTACTATAGAGCTTAACAATGCCATAACTTGTACATATCAACATTACTAGCCTCACTTTTGTAAATATAAATATTACGATGCAACCTACCCTCACTTCATCAACGTTTTTGTCTTTACCACCACTATTATTATGGCATCTACTTTGAAAGGTACCCGCAATGGGATGCACCTAATTGTTAATGATTTTGAACCTTTTTTATAATCATTGTAATTTTATTAAATATTGACTCTTTTTTTTTATGTAAATCTTTTAAATGTAACATTTAAGAAAAGTTTACAACTTTAAGTTTGTGATCCTTCGCCATATTTGGGGATTCGAAGTTAATAGATTATGTATACACAATCACCAAATCCTATGCACAATCATTTTCTATGACTACATTATATGTGCTAAGCACAATATGGTTATTAATCCCATAGATGTTTTAAATTTGCTTTGAATTATTTACTTTCCTTGTATATATATTTTATAAAGTTTTAAATTTTTGCACGAGGAAAAACGACAATAACTTGCTGCATAAGTATCAAAAGTTATAATTTTGTCATAGTGTTACTCGATGAAATCTAAACCTTCTCCAACCTAATAAGGATATTCTTGCGGATAAAATCTGCCCAAATATGTCGATATGGAACTTTATTAGCTTAATACCCCAGTAATTACATAATTATAATCCAGCAAGAAGAAGTGATTTTACCCCATACTAAAGAGTATCTTTTTAAAACTATGAACATTCGTGACCAATATACATCTTTGTTTTTCAACAAAGAAAGAATTAACCCTTGAAGTTACCAACATGTTTTTCAGCAAAGAAAGAATTAACCCTTGAAGTTACCAACATGTTTTTCAGCAAAGAAAGAATTAACCCTTGAAGTTACCAACATGTTTTTCAACAAAGGAAGAATTAACCCTTGAAGTCACGTATAGTTCTTTGAAGAAGGGAGTAGGGTTCCACCTTTGGAACATAACCGCTAATAGCCGAATTCATGTCACTCATATTCCATTAGAAAATGAACCTCTGAACACAATAATAAAATAAAATAATTAGAATGAGGATAATACTACGTTAATCAGAAACACCAACGAAGGGGCGGTGCCCACTGCCCAGTGTTGTGTGTGTGGAGACGGGAAGGGCCGGTAAGAGCTTCTCACCGGGGGTCATCGGTAATGGTATCGGTAACGTCTAGCGGGCGAGAGTGGGTTGTGTAGCATTCACACAGTGAAAGCGACCGTTCGACAGTGGCCGGCCAGGGACTGACAAAGTCTGCACCTTTCCATAATACACACTTATTCGCGTCTCGTGACGGCAATTAATATTCACGTACAGGTAACGGGAAACGACATTTTTGGATAAGGATCACCGAACAAAAGATTAGTTAAGCGGCAGTCGGGATAATCGGAAATTGGGAGTCCGATGTGTCTATCCGGTGTGAAGGTGTCGGAGAGGGAGGGGTTTGTATGTCAAGTAACGGCCGACAGCTCGCCGTCAAGGAGGAATAGAATGAAGGAGTTTAGCATAACGAGAAGAAGTGAGGGTGGCCGTTTGAATGAACAAGCGAGTCAGTTATGGGAAGCGCGGTTAAAAGTTGAAGCGGAAGGGAAGGTGGAGAGGAAAAATTATAGAGCAGTGACGGTCGGTCATTGGCATTTGGGCCGAGAGAGAGTGCGTGGTAAAAGATTCCGTGACGAGTTTTGGAATGCGTGCAGCGGCCCTGGCGTTTGAACGACTTGAAAGGGAGACAAGTATAAAATGATAGTCTATTATTTTATACCCACCTAGAACTTCGAGGAGTTTTATCGGATAGGTTTTACGAATTCTTGGCCTTTCAGAGAAAAAGGTTAGGTTTTTAGGGGTCCGTCTGTGATCGGTGCCTCTCATTCACATCGGATTGGGTTTGGGCGGCGAAGAAAGGAAAGGGAATCTGAACTTTTGGTAGTGAATAGGAAGCGAAGCTATTGTAGAGAAGAAGTGGCGCAGAGCAGAGCAGAGCAGATCGTAAAGGAGTCGGGGTAGGGTTATGAAGAATCTGTATCATCGCAAGGGGGGGAAGGTGCATCCTTCCGCGTCCGCTTCTGCTGCTAATTCATGCCGGGGGGATGCATATTCTGTTTTGAGGTTGTTACCAGTGGCGATAGCCACTCTGAAAGCCGCGCTCCCGCCCGAGGACCAGGAGGTACTCGCCTACCTTATTGCCCGCTCGCCGGACGTGCTGCCGCTCCAGGAGACCGAGACGAAAAAGAACAGGCCCGTCCCCAAGAATGGGAAGCTCCTTCCCGCTTCAACGGGCATTGATAGCGAGCAAGACGATCAAGAAGCACCGCCCCCGGTAGGAGGAAAAGGAGGAGGAACGGGAACGGCTTCTTCGTCGTCGCCGTTTCGATCCTCATCGTCTCCTTTCACACGTTTTGCAGAAGCTGACGCACTGCTCCGCCGCTCCCCTTCCGGGCGAGTAGGGGGATCGGTGCAGAAGGAGGACCTGAAGAATAAGCGCAAAGCGTCGCAGCATGTCTTGCGAAGCCATCGCCTGTCGTTCGACTGTAGTTGCTTCCAGTGTTACATGGGCTTTTGGAGTCGATGGGACGCGTCCCCGAATCGTGAGATAATACACAAGGCCATCGATTTGTATGAAGATAACATGGCTGCCGTAGCGGCGGCCGAGGCGGTGGAGCCTTCCTCCGCCAAAGGAGGCGTTTGCAAGGGAAAGAACCGCAAGGGTTCCAAATCCAGCAAGGACGAAAAGAGCGGTGATAGCAGCAAAGCTTTTAACCCTCCGCCATGGGGCGGCTGCGATGAAAGCACAGATATGCAACAGCAAAAAATTGTCAGGGATGAGTCTGTGGGTCAAGACTTAGATGCAGTGGATAAGGAGGCCCAAAGTGAGAGGAGCATTCTAGTGTGGGGCGAACACGAGGAATCACCTAAGTCGAAGCAGATTGTTCCACTTGCATTTGAAGAGGACGATGGTGAAGGCAGACAGGTTGAGCAGCAGCAAAAGCAGGAGGCGAGAGTAGGCGCGTGTCCAATGGGCGGCCGGAGCTTAATGCGCCGGATGTTTCCAGACATCATGGGCTTCGTCGCCGATCATCTCTGGACGGCCTGGAGTTCCCCTATCCGCGCTACAAATGCTTGAACAACACTATACTTGCGGATTTGTTTACCGCCGACCATAGATACATTATACAGCTGATAACCACTGTCGTTATACTGTAATTAGTTTATTGCAGCAGATGCCTTTGTAATACCTCTTCTTCTATACCCAATTCTTTTTATTCTTGTGTACACTTATCACATATACATGAGATGAGGGGAAATGCAAGCAGCATTGCTCAACAATGACTTGCAGGAAGGAGGAGGTTGAAGCTTTTGACGGCCTACTATTTAAATGCATACTGTCTACTTGGTGAATAATACTGTAAATTTTTTCTCTTTGTCGCATCTTTAGCACCATTGGCCGATTCAATGGATTTTACTTGGCGTTTTATAATTTTTTTATCTTGTTCAGAGTCTCCATCCTCGCGGGCGCAGTACGTCTAAAGCATCCAGAAAACCTTAAACCGCCACGGTAAAATCTCAATACCTAAAGATAGTGTTTCAACATCTATACCACTTTCTTGAGAGAGTTTGCCTTCCGAGAATGGAACTTGGGTGGATAGCTTCTCAAGGCGACGGTTCAAATCCCGTGTGCAAACTTGTATGAACCTTTGTGATCTAGAGCTTCAGTGTATTTTCCAGCTTCGGCCTGGGATTTGGGTTCCACTGGTCGGCGGACGGGCGTTCTCTCGATTCGTAAAAAGGTACAATTCAATTTAATATAATAAATTACGGTTCTGGTGTTTTATTCGTCGCGGAATCCAACAAATAACTCAATCATTCATTTCACTGTAATGAATGTCAAGCGCTTCGCTTATGTCTCATTAGATGCACATTGTCCTGAAAACGATGCAAATTTCAAACATAATAATCCCTCTATTTATAAGTTGTAATGTCTATGATGCATCGTGATTAGTTTCGTGTAATATTTATTATCAATTTGATTAGTGGCAAGTGAAGCAACTTTTGTGAGATACAGCTTGCTCTTCTTATTGTTTGTGAGATAAGGCTTGCTCTTATTATTGTGTGAAAGGGAGTTCAGATCAGCTTGCTCTTATGATTGTGTGAAAGCGAGTTCACAACAGCTTTGCCCAAAATGCTGATTGCTTCATCCCTCACCTTCACTAACTTTGCCAAACACGTTTTATTTTGCAAGGCTCTTCTTTTCGGTGAAATAGATCTATTATATGGATTGAATTAATATTATTTTTTACGGGTTCCTTCAATTACTGATTTAAATCTCAACTTTTGGTCACAATGTATTTGTGATTAATGGAGATAACAAACATTATTCTCAAAAAGGGGGTGATTTGGGTAAATTATATATAAATAGACGACATTGACTTTCATTATACAATACGTGTGAGGGGAGGGAGATATTCATAGGAAAACAAAAGGGTTTATATGTCATGAAAAGTGATAAAATTACTCTTATAATATTTATAATTATTTTTCATTTCTATAACCATTAACTTCTATAACTCCACTCACACTCATTTCCTTGTCCTTGTTTTTATAATTTTTAATTTTTCTAAAACTACTTAATAAGATTAATTTGGTTTATATAACCCTCCTCTCAAGATTTTTTATTTTTATACTTTTAAATTTAATTTTTTAATTTTTAGAACTACTTAATAAGATTAATTTTGGTTTATTTTATGATTAATTTTGATTTATTTTATTTTAAGAAATTAATTTAATGATTTTAACATTTTGTTTTTATAATAAAAATATTATATATAACTTTTTTAATTCTATTTTATTTTCACAAGTTAATAAATTATAAAGATCATTAATGTTGTTCCTTTGTTTGTTTTTATTATGAAGATCATTAATGTTGTTCCTTTGTTTGTTTTTATTATGAAGATCATTAATGTTGTTCCTTTGTTTGTTTTCTTCACGAGATCAATGTGTAGGAAGATTACTTATGTCACTTTAGATTACCTTTCAAAAATAGGGGTGTCCTCCATCCTCTTGGAATGTTCAATGTTGGGCCATAATGTGTAAGAAGACTACCTATGCCACTTTGGATCCCCTCTAAAATAAGGGTACCCTCCATGAATCAAATATCTTCTTGGAATGCATAGGTCAGATTTCAAGAAAGATAACATCCTAAAATAGGGGTACACTCCATGAATCAAATATCCTCTTGCAATGCATAGGTCGAATTTCAAGAATTTAAAATAGGGGTACCTTCCATGAATCAAATATCCTCTTGGAATGCATAGGTCGGATTTCAAGAAAGATAACATCATTCCATAATCTAATTTTGCATGGCAAATAACAATTGGGAAAATGGATCTACAATTTAACTTATTACACAAGGAACAAGTATGGCTTTTCTAAGTGGTTTCTCTATATAACTATTAAATTAAATATTCAAGAAAATTGCATTGGGGGTTGATTAATCTCTAATCTCCACCACTCTTGGATAATGGTACACATTGGATCTAAAGAGGGAACCAAGTCTTGGACATGTGAGAATGAATAGATTAAAAAAAGGAGAATAAGAAGAGATTTGTTTTTGCAAAAAGAGTGGTGTTGAAGAAAGATCTTTAGTGTTTAATGGTGTCTTTGCTTTCAATCTTCCTTCCTTTGTTGTTTTGAGCTTTTTGATCTTTTTAATGGTGTCTTTGCTTTCAATCTTCTTTCCTTTGTTATTTTGAACTTTGTGATCTTTTACATGGAGAGTTTTTTCCTTCTAGTATAGATAGACTATTGAGAAAAATACACAAACCCCAAAATTTAAAACACTTTCTTCTTCCATCCAAAATATTGCTTTATTCTCAATACACAAACCCCAAAATTTAAAACACTTTCTTCTTCCATCCAAAATATTCCAAAATATTGCTTTATGCTTTTATTCGATTTAATTAGAAAATAAATTTTGTTTTTTGTTTTTTAATTGATGTTGCATTGCTTTTGGAATTGGTAATAATGTAATACTAGACCTCCTTTTGCCTTTTCTAATACATATTCGCAGTCTAATATAAGCTCACTTGAACCCCACTTACTAGTGCTTGAGTGCCCCTTTAATAACCCTTTTATGAAGAGCACGTGGATGTTGAGCGATTTTGTGTTGTAATTTTGCATCGCTGAAACAATGATGGAATAGAATTCTTGACCTCCTACGTCTATCATCATTGAACTTCTCATTAACACTCAATTCACTTTATATTTTAAAATACAAAGTTACTTTATCTTTAGTACTAAAATGCATTCAATAGTGTACGTGAAATGCCCCTTTTATTAAGTGCACATAAAGGTCAAGTGGTGTGGTGTTGTTTTGTTGTCCTACATTACTTTGGAGTTTTGAAATAAAACTTTCAACCTCGTATACGCATTTAATCCATCATTAAACTTCTTATTAAAACTCATCCCACCACTTTATACTTCATTTTAGAAAGTCACTCTATCATCACCACGTAAACACCCTTATTATTAATAAAATATTATAAAGGGTGCATTATAAACTAAAATATTTCACGAATTTCTTTATTATAAAGGGTGCATTATAAACTAAAATATTTCACGAATTTCTTTAGGAATACATTTAGCCCCACCGCCTGATGAGTGGATGATAAAGGATGGAGGATGGGTCGCGGCCCCCTCAATTGCCTTCAAGCTGTCGAGAGTAAACTTGTTACTTGGGTTGATTAGGGATAAACGATTAGCGGCCCCTTTCATAACACGCCCCGCTAACGCATCTTGGGCATCCATCCTACTTGAGGGGAGATTCGAGTGTCGTGCTCTAGAATCACGTAAAATGAAAGGGTAAATGTTCGTTGCAAATTTTATTTGCTCAATTTCAGATTATGAAATTTTAAGCATAGGCGATGTGAGGGAGGATATAGATTTTTCTTGGAGGATTCGCCCATCGATTTGATTGGTAAAATCTATGGAAGTATACATATCCTAGCCCCTTCTGGATTTGAACTTGTGACCTTTTAAGAGGAAACACACGTTCTTAACCATTAGGAGGACATTTTTTTCTTTGAAAACAACACTTGCAATTTTATTCCACTATGATGTGTTTTAGTGCCTAAACACTTATAAAGCATTTTTCTATTTTGGATTCTGGCACCAAATTGAAAATGAGCACACAAATTGAAACTTTAATATACCAAAACCTTAATTTATCGATGAGATGTATGATTGAGATTAGTCCTAATCTAAGCCATTAATGTATGAAATAGGTATTAGTACACTTAACTACTAAATATAAGATTTTTCTCATTTTCAAAGTAAATTACAAAATAAAGTTTTTTTTTGAAATATCTTTAAAAACCTTTATCGTGTTCACATTGAACGTGTGTGGAAATTCTTGGAACAAATTTTGTACCAATCCAAGTTTGTTTTTGAATGCTTCAAACTTTCTTTTTGTTAAGGTTTTCGTTATAATATTAGTTATTTGTTGATCTATGGGAATAAACTGGAGTTTCATTGCTCCCTTTCGAACCCTATTTAGTATGAAGAGATATTTGATCTCTTTGTGCTTGGACATGTTATAAAACACTAGATTCTCAAAGTTTGATGCAAATCTCTGATTATCACAGTAAATGACCATGGGATCCAACTCCCGATCTAACAATCCTACAAGTAACTTGCAAAGCCATATGGTCTCACAAGTAGCAGTGTTGGATGTCATGTATTTTGCCTTTGCTGAGCTAAGTGCCACAGAAGTCCATGTCTTGCTAAACTAGGTTATCATCATTGAACCCAAGATAAAGCAACATCGTCAGGTGCTCTTCATGTTTGCTACACTGCCTTCCCAATAAGAGTATGTATACCCTTGCAATTTCACTTCACCATCTCCAAGATATCTCGGACCATACTCCAATATGCCTCTCAAGTACTTGAGCACATGTTTCAGTGCTACCTAATGTGTTTATTGCAAAACATATATTTGGTTTAGTGTTGACCAAATACATTAAAGAATCTATCAATTGTTTATACAACGTGGGATCCACCAACTTTGAATATGAAGTTGTCACCTTTTTTAGATTAGTGATCATGGTTGTGGCCATGAGTTTGTAGTGTTCCATTCAAAACCTCTTCAAGATTCTAAGTTTTGATCCACACATACTTTTGATCAAAAAGTTTCTCTAACATCCTCTTCAAGATTTCAACTGCATATTTACTTTGTCCAAGGAATATCTCCCACAGTCTTTGCCAAACCTCCAAACCCAAGAAGTAATGCATCATGTTAGTGTTTGTAGCGCACCCAATTCCAAGTTGGGTCACGCCACTGCTAAAACGACCAAATAAAAATTTATGATACTGATTTTAGATGCGGAAATGACACACAACATGACATTCAAGCTCATGCAATTTTCCATATTAAATAAAAATGTAAATGTGATTACTTTAAATGTACACAACAACAACGAAGCACATACAACAACATCTGGCCACATGAATAGAAATTTGAATGCATTATTCTACTCACAAGCAACAATAACCAAAATAATTTAGAGTGGAACTCACAACAATTATATCAACATTTAATATAAATAAACATAATAAATAAAAACACTTATCTTAGTAAGTATGCAACTCGTTTGCAGAGAATAAACGTTCCTCCCAACCATAGACTTGTTCTAATTCTCAACAATAAGTCACCCTTGAGTTAGGGCTACGAATTCACAAGAGACGGTGGTCCCTAAAGCTGGTTATTGTCCCCCTCTCAATAGTCAAATTCTCATAGTTAATTCTAGTTCACCAACTCTCTTCCCCCACAATTTGTACGACCTAGGGATGGAATCCCCCTTCACCGCCCACAATCCCTCATGCCTTCCCACTCCCCTCCAAGGCTCCATCACAGGTTGGACATGAAATCTCTTTGCTAAGACTCCACGAATCTATAGTGGAAACATGATTCTCACAACAACGAAACATTTGCTTCTCTTGACAATTTTTAAAATAGAATATTATTCACATGCCTACAACCTCTCTTCCCATGAAATTACAGCTTCAAAACAACTACCATACATGCCCCCTATGGTTGCATTCAAGCTTCAATGCTCAAAACTCTCTTGTTGTCCAAAAATATGCATGTAAAAACTGTTCCCCTTCCCCATATGAATTTCCTTCTTCTCCCATGCTCCCTTAACTCACTAATCCCGAGGTTGATTGTACTTAGCACCCATGCTCTCAATAACTATGGGATGTGACTTCTCACACCCATCCTCTTACATGAATTCAATGATTGAGTTCTAAAACACTCAACATAAAATAGAAGGTTCATTGTAAAGGATAATTTAGAAAAACGGTTTGGGTTTAATAAACATGGGTAAACTCTCCCCGTTGAACCCCTTCCCTCTCTTGTGCAAACTAAAATCCCAAATCTTCATCTGTTTCCATCTGCAGTTGGCGATACATTTTATTTGTTATATTCAATATGCATCATTTACATATTACATTGCTTGGCCCTCCACCATACACTTTATTTACAATACACGTCGCTAGTTTGGGGATTGAAAATGAGGATGTTACAATGTCCTTCAATTCAAACTTAACAACCATATTTGTGTATAGTGCAATGAGCTTCTCTACACTTGTAAGAAACAAGTCATCTACATACAACACAAAATAAGCATATCAATGCCAACAAATATCTAATATAAGTTAGGATTTGCTTCACTTTTGGTGAAGTCCATATTCTATCATGGAATACTATGCTCTCCCATGTTTGCTTGACTCCATAAAAGACTTAAGCCTACAAACATGGAACTCCTTCCCATTTACCTCAAAGCTCTTACATTGCACTTTTTGCACTTCTTTAATGATCATATTAAGGAAAATTGTCTTCACTTCCATTTGTTGTATTCACCATCTCATAAATCAAACAAAGACATAACTTATCTAATGGAAGTGTACCTGGCGATTGGAGCGAATGTCTTCTCATAGTCCACTCTCTCTTTCTGGAAGAACAATATCGTCACAAACCTTGCCTTGAACTTCACAATGTTGTCATTTGTTGCATGCATGATTTTGTAAAACCACTTGAAATTGACTATTGACTTCCCCTCCAGTGTTGACGTTATGTCCCAAACATCATTCTTCACAATGGAGGTGTACTCCTTCACCATGGAATCCTGCCATACCTACTAGTATGCTACCTCCTAAATGGTGGAAGGCTCAAAATCTATGATATTGCTCATCAATGCCATGTAGTTTGGAAAATTCAACGGTTTGCGCTCTCTAATTGTTCTCCTAGGAGTCTAAATATACTCTTGAACATCCCTCAATGTTTAAGTGAACCATCAATGTCTCTAAATAGAACTAGAAGGTCCCTGAACGTTGTTGTCTTGCGTTATAAGTCATTTGTGACCTTGGTACAACTTTCAAAGCACCCTGTGGCTCGTCCTCTATCACTAGAATAGAGTCATGGGACTTCCTAGATTTAAAGTCTTCCTCAAACTTTACATCTCCCCACTCTACTTTCTTCCTTTGCTTTGGAATATAGACCCTATAGGCCTTTGAAGTTTCATTGTAACTTACAAATAAACTATTTGACGCGGATTTATAAATGGACCAAATGAAATACATAGTTATAACAAAAACACAGAGATACAGTGAAACTTAACTTCTATTAATAATTGAAATGTGTTTAATTGTAAAAATTCAAAATGAAACAAACTCGCTGAAATGGTGGTAGTTTATCTATGAGAAGAGATGCAATAGCTACGAGCATTCACCAGAGCACATTACAATGAGGTCAAAATACATTTTTAACATAAAGAAGCAATGAGAAAACCCTAAATATCCAAAAGCCTAATCCTAGGAGACGAAACGACAAAAGGCTTGTGGGTCTCGATGGGGTTAATTGGTATGCCAACTTCCCAGGGTCGTAACTTTTGCATACGATCTATGTTTGGTGTGTTTGATAGCCTGTTGCAAAGGTATAATCTATAAGTACACATTCCATTCAATCCAAATGATGTCTTTATCTATCAAATGGCCATTGTCGTGCTTAGAAAACGTTGTTTAAGGCCTCTAAATGGCCCCATACGATCAAGACCCGAAAAAGTGTAGAAAAACTGTCAAAATAGAAAAATGTGCTTTGAGCCAGTGGAATAGGTGGGTGGCCACCGATATCCACCTGGATCAATCCTCCCCCCTTAGGAAACAATGATCTCCATTGCGTAAAGTTCCCCCATCAGATGGAGAAACTTCTGTTGAACTTGGCCCCAGGTGAGCCACTTGTCTTGGTGTAGGAGTTGCTCTGCTTTGACAACCCGATAAAGTTGGATCCTCTGTTGGCGAGTGCCCTTAACTTGTGTATCCATGATATGATCAATGGTTTCATGTTCCATACAGTTAGGGTTGAGCTTTGTCGGTTTCAATTTCTGTGTTATCTCTGTTGTGTCCAATAATGGTGGAAAGTATGGCCGAAGTGTTGGATTTTTATAAAATTAGTTAGCATTAGATTTACCATAGCAATTTAGATCTTCTTTTAGCATTCAATAATCATACACTAAAATATAAACAAGCACAAGAAGACACAAACACTTATCTTGGGAAATCCTTCTTTTCAAGGGGAGAAAACCCAACAAACTTTTATTTAGAGAGAATATCCATGCCAATACAATATAACCATGAGCAAGCTCTATCCACTAGAGAAAACCAACCAAGAAGAATCCTAGTAATATGTACTTATCTTCACAAGAGATAGCCCAGCAATATAGCTACAACAAACCCTAGTGCTGGAGTATCTTGCCTCCACCAGCGCACCACCAAGACAACATAGATAACCCCTAGCGAGGGTTATAAAGAAACCCTAGCCAACTTGCTCTCTTCTTCCTTCTTTGTTGGACTGATGCAACTGATGATATCCACTAAACTTGTGTTATAGATGTGTGGATGTGTGTGACAAATGAGAAAGGTGTCACCTTTATTTATACCGGATTGGGCAGGGGTATTTTCCGAATAGGTGTCTCTTCAAGTAGGGTCGACTTGTCTTCTGAAAATTATATTTTCACTTTGTCTTTTTCTTGTGGGGCCTACTTTACTTCTGGAGCATTATATTTCTTCTTTATTATTTTTCTATGGGGTCGACTTCTCTTCTAGGATCTTCTAATTTATTTCGGGGCTTCTTCGAACTATTCAATGGTTTCCTTTTACTTTTTGAAATCTTAATATTTAAGAAAAGTTGTCCCGGAGGTGAATACCTCTTGTTACTACCAAAAACATCAACACTCCCTCTTAGCAACGAAGGTATTCTCCATGATGTTCTCCTTTAGTCCTCATAGCCCCACATGATATGCCATGGTCACGTTGATCCAGGTGGATATCAGTGGCCACCCACCTATTCCAACTGGCTCACATACATATTTTATCTTGACAGTTTTAGTTTTCATCTTGGCATTTTTTTTCTAGTTTTTCGGGTCCTAAGCTTCCGAGGCCGTTTTGAGGCCCGAAACAACGTTTTTTGGCTTGTCACAATCATATTACATTCACATCCAAAGTGTAATGACATAATGTGTAGTCCTCGGATAGACCTTTCCAACGGGCTATCATGCGCCTAAAACGAAGATTGTATGTATAAGTTATGACCCCGAGAAGTTGATGTACTAACTTACCCTAACGGGGCCCACATGACTTTTGACGCTTCATCTTCTAGGGTTAGGTTTTTGGATGTCTAGAGTTTTGGCATTCATGTTTGATGTAAAAAGTCCTTTGGAGCATCATTGTAATTATCTTCTTGCGAATGAGCATGGCCATCACATCTCTTCTCAGAGATAAGTTGCCACCATTCTAGCAAGCTTGTTTTAGTGTGCATTTTACAATTTCAACCTATTTCTTATTTAATAGAAGTCAAGTTTGATTGTATCTATGTTATTATTCACTGTGTTAATATTATAAATCTATGTTTTCATTTCGTTCCTCTCATAAATCTGAATCAGTGGAATCAAAGCGGTTTGGTCTTTGTCATTTTTAGTGCATGTCCCCGACGAGGTTAGAGTATAGAGAGTTGGGTCTCGAGCTTGTTTCTCTTGAGGACAACTGCTCTTGCACGCCCAAACAACCTTCCATGGCGGTATAAAATAAATACAACGGGACATGAGAACCTTTCAAAAAAATTCTCAAGGAAGCCCTCAAGCGACAGAGAAACGAGATGATGAACAAATTTGCACAAATCCTTCGATCGTTGTCGACAAGCGGTGCATCTACCTCAAGCGGAGACGTCACCCCATTCAAGGTAAAGATTAATTTTGATATTCATATATTTGAAGTTCAAATAGATGCGGATGTTGTAGAGAAATGGTTAAACTTTCTAGAAGGGTATTTTTTTGTCCACAACTTTTGCGATAGAGAAAATATTACATTTGTGCTCCTCAAGGTTGTCCCCCATGTCAAAGATTGCTGGCAGACTTTCTGTGAGAAAAATGAAACAGAGGGATCTACATTATTTGTAGTTGCACCTACGTGGGGTTCCTTAAGAGATGTTATTAAGGAACAATACTACCATATTGGAAGTTATGACGACTTATATACAAAGTGGACCACACTGCGGCAGGAAAATGACCAAATAGTGCCAGAGTTCACCAATGTCTTCCATACCTTGCGCGCCAAGCTGGGTATCAAACCCTCCGAGTGACATCTCGTGCTCAAGTACCACGACAGTATGCATATATACATCGATATAGAAATGGAATTTCTGGACATTTCATCCTTGGGCGCGACCTATCAATATGCTGTCAAAATCGAGCAAAAACTTAAATAGAAGACACGACAGTTTGTGTCTGCAAACCCCTCACAACAAAAGTAGGGAAAAGGAGGCCCCAACTCATATAAAAAAGGGAAGATCAAGGATGGGCAGCCTCAGAACAACTAGTCCAAACTGCAAACAAAGAAGGAAAATGAGAAAACAAAGAATGACACTGGGAAATGGTGCGAGTTCTATAAGAGCCCCTGGCATAACACCATTGAATGTTGCTCAAAGAAGTCATTGGTGGTCGATATGAAAGCCTCTAAATCAGATGTAGGCTTCGACTCATAATTAAAACCAGAAAAAGGGAGACAGATCATTGATGTAGAACCCAATGCCATCGTTGCTACCACCACCAAGGTCCAACCCGATGAACCTGATGAACCAGAGGAAGGTAAGCGCCTATTTCATTGACAGATGTGGGTGAAGGTTACTCTATTGCACTTCATCATTGATAGTGGCAGCCATAAGAACGCGATCTTAGTAGAGGTCATCAAGCGATTAGCTCTACCGACATCACCACACCCACAGTCGTACACCATCGGATGGCTCCACCAAGGAAGCGATCTATGCGTTAGCCAACAATGTCACTTGGCCTATGACATTAAGCCCTTCAAAGATGAGGTATTGTGTGATGTCCCCTGTTGTTCCAGAGTCTATACTTAAGGCTAAAAAGTACAGGGTCTAGGCATCTGAAAGTGATTAAATGATAAAAAGGGGGAAAATCAACCTTCGGGGAAAGGGAAGCTAACGTTGATTTCTAAGTTGTCTTTGTCTTGCTTCCAAACATTCTTGGATTCTTATATCTCATTCAATTGCGGCCCATGAACATTCGAGTTCGACCCGGGTGATGGCGGTTTTAAGTATGGTGTTAAATAGGTTCAAAGCGATGCTGGTTTGATCTGATAGGACGGGTTCAATGTTGGGTTGTCTTGCAAAGGGTATAGTCATGGAGGACAGAAAATGAAAAGAAAGTTCGAGGTTTAAAATGCCACTTCAATTTTTTCTTTTACCGTATAAAAGAGAACTTTCGAAATCCAATGTTAAAGATAGAACACAAACCAAAGGCCTTCTCCCGTAACTGAGTTAACTTTTTAAAGAATCATGTATGAAATGTGAGAAAACATTAAGCAGTCGACAATGCGAGGCTCCTATCAAGGGAGAATCTCGCCCTGTAAACAGAAGAAGAAAAAGGAAAAAAGTAATCTGACGAAGCATAAAATATAGAGATCTAAAAAGTTCATAGGTCTTGTACCTGCTGATAGCCGATACAGAGGAAAAACTGCAAGCGATTAGATGACTAAAAGTTGGTCACCACAGTAGAAGTTGCACTAAATTGTAGCTAAGCATTCATCAGAAATATATATGTGAAATGAAACTTAATATAAGATAACAGAGGAAACAAAACTCATAACTCAGTGTTCACGGAATCAGGGATGTTCGGATTGCTTTGTATTAATTTTCAAAAGGGAGAAAGTCTCTATTACAATCGGACAAGAAAGGTCCAGCCTCTATTCTCACTTCAAAATGCATATTTATACAAACTTTTAAACGCTAGAATCTCAATCGTTCCATAAGTTTTCGGTTACAAAATGGGAAATTTATGTGTTTCACTTCTTTGTCTTTGTCCTCTTTCCTGCGGGCAGAGCACCTTCCTTTCTTTACTCTTTGGGTTTTAAAAATAGAACAGGCAGACATCTGTCATTATTTGACACCAGAAGCCTGCCCTTTCACCTACTTGGTGCAAGTGATGCACCTCTCCACCAACTAGGCTATCAACCTAGAAGGCTCTGCTTGGTCGCTCGCTTCAAGAGTGTAACAATTCTTCACCAGTTGTGGTAAACTCTTTCCCACTTGTCGGTCATCTGCGATGATGGAGCATAATTATAAACTTGGTCGTACTAGCCATTTGTCCATTTGGGTCATATAAACCTGGTTGATCTTGGATATCTCCACTTACTGCTCCTCCATGTTTTCTTTGATGTCCAACAGATGTTTAGCTATATTGATTTTTCCCAGTGTCCTAACACTGCTCTCCTCATCAAGATCTAGCAAACCTTTACTTATTAAAGAGAACGTTTCTTCACAAAAATTATTTACTTCGTTAGCTCTCCCCCTGTTTTCCGATATGTTCTGCTCCCAGACCTTCAGCAGGATATTATCTCTGGTTTGTTCTGCGATGGATAATTTTGAGGTGTTGACCGCCTCTATCTTTGTTGTAGCTATAACAACGTTTTGGAAAGCGACCCGTGCTGCCCCGACTTCTCTTTCTCTCGAAGAAATGTTCTCTAATATTTGCTCTATCGTCCGAAAATGGTTCTGAATGGTTCTCACCTTTGCCAGCAAGTTTTGTTGAACCGTAAGTACCTTATGTCGGATTTCAGCGGCCTGCGATCTGAACATTATTCTGTCTACAACCGGTTTCTCGGTCACCTCCAATTTCGACCGCAACTCTATAATTTGTTGCCCCTGCTGACTTACCTGTGTTTGACTAGTTTGCGCCGACTGGCGCATCTTCTCGAGGTCGGACCTGAGCTTCTCAATTTCACGCAGGTCGGTTGTTCGGGCTTCCTCAAGGCTCCTGCTCACCTCGTCCCTGACATTCGCTTCGGCAGTAGCTACCTTAGCTTCCAATTTACTGATCAGGAGGTTGTTTCGTTTCAAATGGGCCGTCAAAGTCCCAATTGAGTACTGATTGGTTGTAGCATAAGCCCCTAGCGTCCCGACTATCTTCTCTGCAAATTTTTCCTCTTTTGCGGCCTTCCCATCTGTCATGATTTTAAATTTTTTAGCTACTACGCCCTCTTTTTTATAAAATCCTTTCCTTACCACGGCCTTTCTTTTCTTGTCAAAGAAAAATTCATTGGGAGGCAAATCCTCTATAGAAATAGGCGTCAGTTCTTCATTGAAAATCCATCCCTCGACAGGATTCCCCTTTGTGAACTGCAAGCGTGTGACAATAGCAATCGGACTGCCGATTTGCTTGGATGTTTGTTTCAGGGTGACTTCTATAACCGGCTCGTTTGGCGCGAGCGAAAGTGAGTCGCCCAATCCTTGCGAAGGTATCTCCACTTGGCCTTGGGCCTGCTTGCCTAGCGCGCCTTTTTCGGGGTTTCCTTCTTGCTTCTGGGGGACTTCGGCTCCTAGCTATGAGGTTCCAGCCTCCCTGGTTTTCCCTTGTTCCTTCTCCTCGTTGGGACTCGAGTCTTTTGCACCTATGGCTCCCGTCTTCTTTGTAACTGGAAGCTCTAGGGCTTCACCCTGTAAAATCTGGGGGAGACAACTTTGTCGGTGTTCCCGAAATTTCAAAAATTCGGCCATGTCTCCAGGTGGCAAAGCTTGAATCCAACTTAGGACTTTCGCGAAGGACCTTGCACCTCGAAATATTTCATTATAGGGGGAATCCTCATGTTCATACCTCTTCAAGACGCAACTTGCCAGGTGATTTCTCACAACCTTACTAGGGTCATGCTTCTTAAACTCAATGTCTACCAGCTTCATTTCTTCTAGATCCGCAGCTTCAGCTTTGGCGTGGCCAAAATCTAACAAGGAATATGCACCGATACGAATAGGGAAGGGCCGCCATACCTTTTTTGATACTCCTTTGAGCTCCTTGCTTATCCCGCCGAGCACAGACTGTCTGGCGATCTCACGACACAATAGCTTATCTGGCAGGAATAGCGGGAGAGCATATGGAGGGACAGAGGTGCCGAAAACCCTAATATACGAAAATTTCGCCTCTAGATACCAATCTGCCACATTGCTTAGGCTAGTCACAACACTACCTGATATCCTGGGAGGTGCCTGGCCAAAAATGGCGACATACAGTGGCACCATTACCCAGTTGAAGATCTCGTAGATGAATTCTTTGGATTTATCCTCCCAAAGCTTCGAGTGGTAGACATGGATGGGCTCTGTACTATATGGAGTCCAGCTCCAGCTGATTAGAGGGAAAGACGTCATGAAACAAATGGCATCCATGATGTAGGCATACATGAAAAACGAAGTTGCTTTCCCACTCACCTTCTCCACTCGATATTCAGTAATTCGGTTGGTTAAACTGTCCGACAACAGTTTGGCCTAGTCGAAAGAAAGACCTTCAACGATTGTATGAATCAGAGGCACCCACGGGAGGAAACAATGTGTGGTGTCCTCCCTCCCATACAACCTACAGGCCATCATTGTTATATACCTGAATGGTGGCTCTAAGGAGGAGACTGAATAAATTCCATTAGAATCCTCCCTGAATTTTGCGGGGTGCGAAACCCAATCCCTAATCAGATTGGACAAGTTTCTGCCATATTGCTCGCATTCCTTTTCCTTGAAGATTTCCAGAAATTCGACATTGTGCGCGAAGTTTGGTGTGGGTGACAGCTGATACATTGCGTACAAATGTTCTGGTCTAAAAGTCTCAATCATCACCTTCTGTTCGTTGATGACAGTTCTGGTCAGGATATCCACATGGTATAGCGCCCCTCTAATCATATCATAATAGGGGAGGAGTCGTGGTCTTGCCGCTATTTTGTGCATTTCTGCTTGAATGACGATTTTGTATCTGGTGGCTAAATCATCCTTCTCATTATCGTTGGAATCATTTGAACAATTCACCGATTCGGACTGAAGAATGTCGGAGATGTATGTCCAGGTTTTGACAGTATTAATACTTCGGGGTGAAATATCGGAAAAAACATCGGAGCCCTGACCTGAACTTTCGGTAGCCGCCTTGAACGCCTTTTGTGGAGCCATGAAAGAGAATTATGTATGCAGATCACTTGTAGTAAGAATTGTAAATAGAAATAGAAATTATCCTGATGAAAAAAGCTCTGCGCGCAAAATGGAAATAAAATTGAAATAATGAAACAAACCCCTTATCTTAGACATTTAAAACCCCGGTGTCCTTGTGAAACAAACGGTCAAATCGCTTAAAAAAAGATTTAACAGTAAAAGCGAGATCCTACTATCTGTCACCTCGTCGTAGTCCAAATAAATGCCATAATTGTTTGACGAGTCATAGCACGAATCAGGGAAAAAAACATTTAAAATTACTCCGCGGACGATGCGTATTAAAGTTTTCATTGATGCATCGATTAATCTTTCTTAGCTCATTTAATTAAGTTTGTTTTAGTCTTTAATTTCCCCTTTTCGGCGTTCGCCGTATCGAGAGAAACCACTCCTACCCTTTGAGCCCCCAAAACCTGAAATTGCAATGATGTGATTTAGTTAGAAAACGTGATCTGACTTAAGCTCTTAATTAACCCATGCTTAATTAATCAAAATCGCGACTTCGCGACTCAGGCTATGAAGGTATAGTCTTTTGGGAGAGCGATTGTCGAGTCGCGAAACCCCGACAGTGCTTAACTAGGGTTTAAAGTGACTTACCCCTGACACCAACCTGGGTGAACTTTTTAAAACAGTTTCGCGACTTCGCATATTGGAGTTTGAAAACTTTGCGACTTGTAACTCCCGAAGCGCAATAGCGCGAGGTAATAAAAGTGATAGACTTGCTTAACGGTTAAGCAACGGTGACTTAGGACTATTGTAGTGTACCCTTTCACTACCGAGGTTACCAAACCTCTCAGTTACCATTCTATACATGGATTTTTACATAATTCATACTGGAAATATAAGCACATGCATTTAAGCAATTAAACACACTTAAATCTCAGAGTAAAATATATAAGTTGTTGCTACAATTAAACAAGCCATAGC
>ML785751.1:520160-553398 GCA_009831015.1 Picea engelmannii
TACATGCTAATGGTTGTAGCATGTAATTCATGCACTTTTCTGCTGAGTGCATCAGCCACTTTATTGTCTTTCCCTTTGATATGCCTGATATCAAAGTCATATTCGCACAGAAATTCCAGCCATCTAATTTGCCTGGCATTTAGAGTTGGCTGATCAAATAAATACTTCAAACCATTGTGGTCTGTTCTTAACTCGAATTTCTTGCCCATGAGGTAATGTCTCCATTTCCTCAAGGCATGGACAACTGCTTCCAGCTCTAAATCATGAGTGGCATAATTCTTTTCATGCTCTTTCAGCTTCCAGGATTCATAACAAATTACAGATCCTTCTTGGCTGAGAACTCCTCCCAGCCCTTCCTTACACGCATCTGTGCACACTACATAATATTTGTCTGGATCTGCAATCTTCAGGATTGGAGCACTAGTGAGCAGTTGCTTCAATTGCTGGAAGCTACTCTCACATTGTTCAGTCCACTGAAATTTCTTCTCTTTCCTTTGCAAGGAAGTGATGGCATGAGCTATCCTTGAAAATCCGGCTATGAACCTCCTATAATAGCCTGCCAGACCCATAAAGGATCTTACTTCTGTCACATTCCTTGGCGCTGGCCACTCTTGAATGGTCTGTACCTTCTCAGGATCCACAACGATCCCCTCCTCTGATATAATGTGTCCCAGATAATGGATCTTCTTTTGGTAAAATGAGCACTTGCTCATTTTTGCATACAGCTGGTGTTCTCTCAACACCTGCAACACCATTCTCAAGTGTTGTTCATGTTCTTCCTCTGTCTTGGAATACACCAAGATATCGTCCAAGAAGACTATGACAAACTTGTCCAGATAATTTCTGAACACTCCATTCATTAAGCACATAAAGACAGCAGGTGTGTTGGACAGTCCAAACGACACCACAGTGAACTCATAATGACCGTACCTTGTTCTGAAGGCGGTCTTGCTGATGTCCTCATCCCTTATTCTCACTTGGTGATATCCAGATCGAAGATCTATTTTCGAAAATACTTTCGCATCCTTTAACTGATCAAAAAGATCATCAATCCTTGCCAGAGGATATTTGTTTTTTACAGTGACTTTATTCAACTATTTAAAGTCAATGCACAGCCTCATAGTCCCATCTTTCTTCTTCACAAATAGGACTGGGGCTCCCCACGGTGACACGCTGGGACGAATGTAGTCTTTCTTTAATAGCTCTTAAAGCTGTAGTTGCAACTCTTTCATCTCTAGTGTGCTCATCCTATAAGGAGATTTCGAAACTGGAGTTGCTCCAGGCATCAGATTTATAGAAAAATCGATGTCCCTCTTCGGAGGTAGTCCAGGCACCTCCTGAAACACTTCCTCAAACTCTTTGAGTACCCTGTGGTCTTCCATATTCGAGACCACATTTTGGAATACTTCTTCCACCCGGGCTGCAAATAATTGACAGCCTTTTCGATAACATTTCTTCAGCTGCATGGCTGAGATTTCTCTAACAGCGACGGCGCTGGAAATTCCTTGAACTTTTACTTGATTTCCTTCTTCGTCCAGACATGTGAACCTCTTGTTTCGACAATCCATAAGGGCATGGCGCTGGTCCAACCAGTCCATCTCAATTAAGCAATCATATGAGCCTAAAGGCAGAATGTTAAATTCAGCCTTAGTGCTCATTCCTTTCATGTCCACTGAACAGGACTTAACCAATTCAGTGACCTTCCTCTTGGTCCCTGTGGCTAACTGCACTAACCAAAACTTCTCATGTTTTCTCTTCGTTAGATGCAAACTTTCCACCACTCTAGGATCTACATAACTATGGCTAGCCCCTGAATCAATCAAAATAACAAGTGGTCGGTTGTTGATCATACCTTCCACTTCAATCATGTGTGATTGAAATTTCGCTTGCTTATTGTCCAGGGCTGCATAGATCCTCGGCATTCTGCTGCCCATATCCTCCACTGTTTCATCTTGCTGAACAGTATGGACAGTTCTTGCTTTGTCTTTTCTGTGGGGGCAGTTTCTGTACCTATGATTCCATTTACAACCCCAACACTCCATGGGTGGAGGCCTTGGCATCTGTTCACTACCTTCATTTTTCCTGGGCTCTTTAAAAGATGACTGTCCCCAAGGACTGTTTCTGAAAAAGGAAGGCTTGCTTCCCTTCTGCCTCTGTTCTTTCTTAAACCTCTTCTGGTTATACCAAGCCTTCCGAAAGGTAGGTTTTTCTCTCTGATGTTCGTATAGGCATTTCGCCCTTCTTATGGTTTCTTCCATGGTCTTAGGATCATCGTATTGAATCTTGTCACCAATGGAAGGTGGCAATCCACTCAGATACCTCTGAATTTTAACAGCCTCGTCTTTGATAAATGGAACATATTTCAGCAGTTCCAGAAAACTTCGTTCATACTCATCAATGGTCATACTACCCAACTTGAGTTCGAATAACTCCTTCATCTTTCTGTCATAGTATCTTTTAGTCAGGTATTTCTTCTCGAAATACCTCTTAAATTCCTTCCAAGTGATCTCTTTCTCTCTGATGTGTTGCACTTGCACAGACTGATCCCACCACATGGACGCTTTTCCTTTCAGCTGGTACATTGCAATTCTTCCCTCTGCATGGGCAGAATAATTCTGCAGTTGGAATTATTTCTTCATGCCCAGCAACCAAGTTTCAGCATCTTCCTCCTTCTTATGCTCTCCATCAAATGTTGGAGGCTTAATTTTGTTCATCTCTCCTTTCAATTCCTCCCTTCCAGATTTTCGATGTTTTCTGGTAGGGGACGGGCTTGCACTACTATGTGTCTTACTGTCAGAACGTCTTTGGGAGCGACTGTGATGTCGGCTACCACTCCTTGATCTGCTTCTTCTCCCATGAGTTCTGTGACTCTCTGTCGTACCTAAGTCTCTTCCCTTCTCAAGTTTCTTCTCTATTCTTTCCAGGCTCTCCATGAATTTTAAGTTTAATTTCCCTTGCCGATCCTTGAATTTCATGAGCTTTCGGCTATCCGATCGACGCTCCTTGGCCTCTCTTTGTAGCCCTTCAATGATTTTCATCATATGTCCTTCCTTATCCATCTCTTTTCCATGCCCATTAGAGTTCGATCCTTCGACTCCCTGGTTAACATCCTTTCCTTCATGTTCCTCTTCTATTTCAGGGGTAAGTTGCACTTTTCCCCACTCCATATTCGGCGTTGGTTAACTGGAGTACTGCTCTCCGTTAACTCTGCACACACACTGTGCAATCAATTTTGAAATTTTTCAGGCCATTTAAACCTTCACAAACAATCAACAATATTTATAACTAATACGAACAAGAACGAAAGATATTTCAACTTCACAAGGTTTTCTGAGCTCTGTCTGGCTCTGTGTTTTTCGGATGTCCGAAACTTCAATTTTCGATATTTCGGAACATTCAGAACCTTGAGTTTCGATACCCAGGATTTCGGGTTTTCGGAACTTCCATTTTCTTGGCTTTTCGGGACTTCAAGTTTCGGGGTTTCGGCCCACGAAGCTTTCAGACCCGCTTTGTTTTCCAAACCCTGACTTCCGAAATTCCGACTCACTCTTCCCTATGGGTCCACAACACAGTTGTCGCCCACTACCACGGTGACACGTGGAAAGTTCATGAGGTTCCACGTCGCTTTCAACGACGTCATCAGGTCCCATTGGCACGCGGTACAACTCCACATGTCCACGTGGCACAGTTCCCAATTGAGGTTTCGGGTATCGGGGTTTCGTGATCCCTGACGTCGAGAGTCACTGCCTTCTCCAACTCTCGATTCGTGATGAGCTCCTTTTTCGGGTTTAGCCCCTTCCGGCTATAACATGGTCCACATGACCGCTACCACAAGACCGCAGTCTTGGCTCTCATAGGGATTTCGGCGTTTGTGATTACACAATGCGCATGTCCCCTGGACTCGCGATTTCCCGATGAACTTCAACATCGATGGACTTACTCCTTGTTGGGACTTTCCCCAATGACAGATCTCTGCCACGTGTCCCCTAATATGAACGGTAAAGATCTTGTCGCGAAATCGCGGATCGCGATTCCATGTGACAAGATTTCTATGTGCTCGAGAACCCTGATTCTCCGATTTTCGATTCTCTCCAGGATTCTGACACGTGTCCTCGTGCACGGCTCTTGGCACTTCGCTACTCGTGAAGTCAAAAACGACTCATTTCAACCTCCGAACCCCCGAATGCGTGATAGGCGATGGGGTTCCTGATCCAACGGTCCTCCCGTGATATGGATCCAACGGTTGTCCTCACTCCTCGCAATTTCGCGACTTCACGACTTGGAGCGCCCAACTCCTGGACTCTCACTTTGCGAACCTCCGAGCTCGCGAGATCCCTTGATCTCTGCCATCTGTCTTCCTTAGATGGATGGTCCTGATTCTCTCGCAACTTCGCCACTCGCGAAGCCGAAAGACTTCCCCTTCTGACCCCCGATGTATGAATCCCCGATATGGGCGATCTCGCGACACGTGTCCTCCGTCTTTCAGATGGTTTAGATCCATTTCGGAGCTTTCGCCCCTAGTCTCGAAGGTTTAACCCCCGGACATCTCCCAAATGATCCTACGACTGTCGGGTTTTCCGATCGAGATCTGACGGCTCAGACCGTTCCTAACCAAATCGGGATTTCGCGTATCGCGATTTTCCAATCCCCTGTGCAATATCCAAAGGCTTTAAAACTTGTGCACAATTTTTCCAGATCCAATGGTCACGAGGGCTCGCCTTCCCTCCCGAACGGATCCTAAGGTTCTAACACCATTGGTGTATAGACATGTCTCCCTGTAGTCATAGACCATACCAGCTGCGGTTTCACATCACCGCTAAACCTCCTGAGCTTAAAAACTCGTCAAGTATCTCCTTGACGCTTCGGAGAAAACCAAGGTCCGAAATTGGTCCTCCCGACTCAATTTCCCCTCGCATTCTCAGTCCAAAGACTGCTCCAATGGCCCATCTAGGCTCAGTGTCGAAACCTTAGATCTTATACCAATTTGTAGTGTACCCTTTCACTACCGAGGTTTCCAAACCTCTCAGTTACCATTCTATACATGGATTTTTACATAATTCATACTGGAAATATAAGCACATGCATTTAAGCAATTAAACACACTTAAATCTCAGAGTAAAATATATAAGTTGTTGCTACAATTAAACAAGCCATAGCATTCAACAGTAATTCATTTACACAGCGGAAAACATGATACATAAACAACACGGTCATGCTCAACATGATTAAAGCATAATTCAGAATACTTATCTTTTAGCAGTTGTAGAATTCACCAACCAAGTGCAGGACTTCCATGAACCTCCCAGCCTTAGACCACACTGTTCATCATCTCAACAACGGGTCACCCCCAAGTTGGGACCGAGCTCCACCCCAAGGCAAGGAATCCTAGGCTAGGTTGAGGTTACAGGGAAGACAGTCATACACAACCACCGGGAAGAAAGCTCTCCCAGGAATCTCCCACGACCATTGCCCACAGACCCTCATTCCCCACATGCCTGTTCCACCCCAGGAGAGTGCACCTTCTCTGTCACCTAGACAGTCCTTCGGTTGCTAGTCTCCCTTACCTTGGGTTACAGGAACAGACCGGACCGGAATTCTCCGGGCTCTGTAGCAGCTACAGGGTTCCTTCCAGGAGCTCTCTCCTTCCTCTGCGCACTCTCTCACCTGGAGGAGTCACTCACAGGCCAACAAGCCTCACATAGTCCAATACTGCGTGGTCACCACAACCCACGGGGAACACAGACACAGGCTTTCCCCAAACCGGTTCAGCAATCACAGGATGATCTCATGGTGATGGTTCTGGAAATGCGTGACAACAATCCACGCAGGAAATTACACAGACTCCCTGGTTTCGAACGGGTAAAGAGTTGTTATCCATAATTTTGGTTGTCATGCTGATGTAATGATGATGGAGAACTCAAGATCTTCACCAGAACTCTTTCCTGAGAAAAGTTACTTTTGTCTTTTTCCAGAAATCATATTTTTAAGGGAGGTTCGCAGGCTACCTATATATTTGTCTGCGAGGATGCATGATTCTCGCAGGCTGCATTAAGCTGGGGTGCGAGAAGCTCGCATTGTACTTAACTATCAGGGTGCGAACATCTTCTAAAGAGAGGAAAAATATAAATTCTCGAACCTTCTAGAAGGGAATCTTCTAGAAGGATGAGTTGGCATTCGAATAATTATCTAAGTACTGGCTTTCCTGATATCTTGGGATCTTTCCTATTCAAGTAACCAATCCATTCTCTCTTATAAATTAATGGGTCTCTCATGGAAAAGGTTGGCAGCAAACTAGCAAGAGATTTATTGGAGAATTAGTGCAAGATTGTATGAAGGACTGATGCTACAACAGCTAGGAACACCAGCAAGGTTATCAAAAGTGGTTGATCTTCTTCATGCATGAGCAAGTGTGTGTGTCATAGCTAGGAGTCATCGAAAGGAGATCTACAACATCAAGGCTCAGGTTGTAAGTCTTACTTTCTATCAATTTAATACAGTAATATGTCCCTTTCCCATAAAGCCAATGTCACTTTATTACATAACTCCTTAATCATATGTATAGATTAGCTATTGAATATATTGAGTTGTCTTCACTTCGATTGGTTTGTACTGTTGTGGTCCTGACAGCATAAGAGCATTGGAGCAAAGTTGAACAACAAAGACCCAAGGAAGCGATCACAAGGTATGTACATGATTCTCGCCTCCTATTTCATTCATTAGTCTAAATATATGGAAAGAGTATTATTTTGTCCTGCTTTGTTTTAGATCCAGGTGGATCTAGGGAGATTGGTTTGTGTCCGCACTTATGGATTAATCCTGAAACAAAATGGGCGACTCCACTGGGGAAAAATCCCATTTTTTGGTGGCTTTTTATATTTTTCTGTGGCCATTTGCTCTAGTTTCATATTTCTCTTGTTTTATCAGTCTCTGAGTCCTCAGGATATCCTGAGAGACCTTCTGGGTCTAGAAGCCTTTGTCACTTTTGCTTTAATTTTCAAATTTTTTATCATCTTCAGGAGTTCTCGCACTGTGTTTAACTACAGCCTGTGAGAACCAGTCAGGTTCTCATCCTGCACATAAGGTTCAGTGCGAACACCTCGCACCTTGCTATAAAGTTGCGTGCGAGAATCATAGCTTCTCACACTGTGTAACATTGCTTGCCTGCGAGCAAGATTTTTGAAAATTTTGAAATTGAGTCTTGACTACTCAGATCAGTTGACTCACCTCTGATGGGCTTATTGGATCATTGATTGATATAGCTCTTGCTTTAGTTTGCATGCTTGAACAGTTTTAGGGTTTCAAGGTTTTTCTTGTCCTTTGTAGCTTGACTTTCTTTTCTTGACTCTTATTGGCAAATTCATTCTCTCTGCTTTCAAGAGTTGAGTGTGTCTGATTGGTTGAGAACCAGTGATTGGTTGAGATTTAAGTGCTTGCTTTTTCTCATTTGCTCATAGTTTGAAAAGTCATTTTTCGCTTTGCATTGAGAAGACTAATTGGTTTGCTCTTTGTTTTTGCTTTCGTTGAAAGAGTTGATTGGGTTTTTTTTTTGCTTGTTCATTGATTTGATTTTTATATTCTCATTGGCATAGTGAGAGTTCTTCTTGGAAAGTGAACAACAAGTTTTCTTTCAAGAAATTGTTTTTGTCTTTTAGAAAACATTGAAAAATTAAATTTTAGAAATTGTTGAAGTATTGAAAAAGACACATAGAGAATTTTTCATTTGATTAATGATTGTTTGCATAGACATTTGAAAGGAAATTGTGCGTTATAGTTTGGTTGATTTGGAAAACTTTCTCTCTCCCATACATAGGATTCATTGAACGAAAGTGTTATTTTTCATTTTCATTCTTGCATTGTTTGAGTCAGAGTCATACAACATCAGTTTCACTTCTGTTACCTTTGACTAAACAACAACTCTTACAGCCATTGCGTAATCTTAAAATGTATCTAGTAACTCTTTTCTAGGGCTCTTTTACACCAACATTTACCTAGGCTAGTGATTTGGAGTAGGAAGAGAGACACACTCTCCAAAAGCTCAAAACACACAATAGCATCTTGAGTTAGGGAGTGTTAAATTCCATTGACAACATATTGTTCTGGGAAGCCCTTCTAACACAAGGGTCAAACACTAGGTCGCATTGGTGTTGGCAGAGTTACTCACCCTGCTTTGTTGACATCAGTGTAGAGATTGCACATATTACGGGGGTCACTCTGAGGTATACCCACAATTATGAGTGGAAGCCTTTTGAGTTGATTTCGGGCTAGATACCCTGCCCTTGCGTGTGGATCGGACTAACAACTGTTCCCCCAGACTGTACTGTTGTTTGTGGTAACCTTAGTGGCCTATCTCTCCAGGTTCTTACCCAAAGTGACTGTGAAGGGGAAAGTCTTCACGGTACCTGGAATTGACGTTGATCAAACTCACTCGGGCTCCTTGGAGGATATACCCATGATTATGTGTGGGAGCTTGCACCAGGGTGTAAGTCCGTTAAGCAGGTCGTCAACGTAACTTTTCCATCCTAGCCCCGCCCCTTCTCGTCTCGTTGTTGCGACGTTGGATTTCATCACCAACTAGTGGCTTCGATATTAGAAGATCTTGTTTGTCTGGTGATTGTTTTCTAGATTTTGTTTACTAGTGTGTGTTGTCTGTTTATCGAAGTTGACCATAAGAATTTCTTCGCGGAGCTTGTTACTTGTTTACAATTGCTCCCCCACGGCGTTCACATAGAATGCAAGGTTTATCTCCAGAGCATCTGGATGATTCTCAACCATCGCCTACCGATACACCTGAGGGTTCTCCCCATCAGACTGAAGTCCCAGTGGTTACTCCACCACACGGGGAAACAAGTGACGTTCCAGTTGTTACCACACCACCTCCACAGATAGAATGAACTGACTCTCTAGAATATTTTCGAATTACCAACACTAGAGAGGACTATCGCATTCGTCGTGGTGAACGACCTTTTGTGCAATTAAATTCTTCTGGCGAAGCCGTTGTTACATCTTCTGAATCAACCGTTGGGCCTTCTTCCGGTGTAGTAGGCCAAGATCCTTTTTGGTTAGGTGATTTCCGACGAGTCTTGTTTGGTACTGAGTCACCTCCAGTCTACGAAATCAACCCTCCAATGTCTTCTGAGATAGAAACTACACCAGATACTACCACTTATCATTTTGTTCTCCCTCCCGAGATGGCCCATCTCGCAAATACTACGAGTGTCCAAACCGGAATTACCACAGCTACTCTTGCTCCTATCAATACCCAGAGAATGCCTGAAGTCAACTCGAATTTACCCCCCGGCTATCATGCGTTGACTGCTTTGTTGAATGCTTCCAATCCAACACCTCCGCAAACCCCAGTCGGTTCTCTAGGTCCTGGGCATCCTATTCCCGGTTTCATCCTGACACTCCCACCTTTTCCTTCTGGCATTCCTAATCCTAGTGGCACTATCCTGACTGTTTCTCCCAACTTGCAGATTCCTGTTGGTGGACAGAGTGGTATGGTTCCTTTTCCTTTTCCCGGACTAAAAACAGTTACTACACAACCTACGGTTGGCACACAACTTCCGGGTGGAACCATGTCTACCATAGGGGGACCAACCTCACCTTTTGGACAAAATATACCTCCTGACTTGGCCCAGTATTGGAATCACCTTCTACAAAACTTTCCTCAAAATACTGGGGGGCAACAAACTGTCCCTACTGTAGGTCAACCATATCCAGGTATAACTAATCCTATTTGGGGTTCGGGTCAAACTTCTCAACCTCAGGTCCCTACTCAAACTCAAGGTCATAATCCTTGGGGTTACTATCCTATCCAGCCACCACCGAATCAGACAGGGTCTTCTCTCTATGGGCATAATGCTTACGGTCCTATTGGTTTACCGACAGGGCTTCCACCCCAAAGTCATCAGTACCCGCAAGTAAACCGACAGTTACCTTTTCTTGCTACTTTGGATTTGCCAGACTTGTCTAGGATTCTCAATGAGCCTATTCGTCACTCTCCCCAATGGCCTGCTATTCCTGCCAAGCTTCCATCGGATATTCCGAAATTCGACGGCAAGGTGGGGGAGGATCCAAATAATCATGTCATGACTTTTCATTTATGGTGTTCATCCAACTCGTTGATGGATGACTCCATTCGTCTTCGTCTTTTTCAACGAACCCTTACTGGTGCTGCTGCGAAGTGGTATATTGAATTTCCACGAGGTTTCTTTTCTGATTTCAATACCCTAGCTATGGTCTTTCTTACACATTACTAGTTACCGATCCGTTATGATACTGGGACTGAGATTTTGACTTCCTTCAAACAAACTAAAGGCACTCATATATCGGATCATATTCATGAGTGGCGAAGGAGGCGACGTCTCATTAAACTTGAACTCCCTGATCAGTTACTAGCCGAATGGTTTATGAAATCCTTCGTGAATGAAATTGGTAAAGACATTGCTATGGGCGGTGTTGTTACAGAGGAGCAGGCGATCAGTCGTGCTCAATATCTTGATCTCGTTTATTCGCAAATGGGAACACTTTACAACTTGCTACCTGAATTACCTCGTCCTGGTACTTCCAGCACTTCAACTACTCCAGCTGCCTCGCATGCAGCTGATGGTGTGATTGGTACCACTCATACCCACTCACACTCTGTTTCAAGTACAACCCCTAAATATACATCTTCTAATGTTCAAAATGCTTTGTCTCCTGCTCCTCCCGCCGAAAACTTCTGAAGTGAACGTTGTTCAATCTACCCCGACCGGTAAGAATAAATCTAAGAAAGGGAGAGGCAAGAATAAGGAAGGTAAAAACAATAATCAAACAGAGCAGCCAAAAAATACCCCTGTTGAAGATCGGGATAAGCGCAAACCACGCTACCCTTGCCTTATCTGTGGTGACGATCACTACACGAAGGATTGTCCACGACGTGCCGAAGTTACTAAGTTCCTTCAAGGAACGCCCAAACCTTCTACGTCGGCTGTCTTGTCCCAACCCTTCCCGTCTCAACAACAGGCTCAGTTGGTCATTCATGATCAACCTTCCACTTCTACGACATCATATGTTTTGATGTGTACTGGTGATTCTAAGCAGAATAACGTTGCACTCGCGACTAGAGCCAAAGACTATACTCCGTCTAAGGATAAGGTTGATGATTCACCTCCTACTTTGGTCCAGCCCTCTCCACCGACTCCACCTACGAACGGTCCTCTTCATCTCGAACGACCGAGCCTTGATACAGTTCTGCGACCACCCCCGAAAGGTGTCGTTAAGAAATCGGCTTTCAATCCTCATGCCCGTGCGGCCCAGAACTACAACATTGTGGAAGATCTGACCAAAGCACCTTCAGCGATGTCTGCCCTTGAAGTCCTTCAGTCTTGTCCTGCACAACGAAGGGCTCTGTTGAAAGCTATAGGTGGAATTGATCCTACAGATACGAATTTGATAGTCTTTGACTTGGAAGATCATATTCCAAGGTTACCCCCTCATCTTGCGTTTCAAATATAAGTTGTTGTTGCCGACAAGAATATTTGTCGAACTGTTATAGATGAGGGTGCTTCTACGTGTGTAATGTCTCTTGCTTGTTGGAAAGTCATTGGCTCTCCTCCTTTAAATGAATCACAAAATAATTTGAAAGCCTTTAATGGCTCTGGTTTTAAGCCTTACGGTGTTCTTCCATCGTTGCCCGTTACTCTAGAAGGTAAGACAGTCCAAGTTGAAGTGGAAGTTTTCGATGCTCCCTTAGATTATAATCTTCTGCTTGGACGTAGCTGGATCGATTCCATGCGTGCTGTTGTGTCAAAACTTTTCCGTGTAGTACATTTTCCTCACCAGGGAAAGGTAGTTATTGTTGACCAACTTTCCTTCTTTAACTCTGATACTCGTACTGGCAATGTGCCGTTTATAGCTAAAACTCCGCCAGGTTACGAGAATTTCGGTGTAGGCCTTTTAAAAGACTCTTCGTTAATGGGTACTTTCCCCATTCCACCCCCACCCGAACTTCCAAGCCTATCAGTTGCTTCTATCAATATGATCTCCGTTGTACATCATGAACTTCCTGTGTCTTCTGACCCTTGGATAGTCCCTGACCCTGGAGATCATACTCGTTTCGGCGAGATCATGTCGTTAAGTCCGGTTGAGTCTACTTATCATACGATTCAATCGGCAACACATTCTACACCTTCTTTTGATGAGTTGTCTCCCGATCCTTTCTGTTTCATCTTTCCCACTGACGAGATGATCATGTCCGTCATGGAGGACACCCCTTGGGACGATGGACATCATCGTTCCATACTGTTTCTGGAACAACACACTCTAGATAAATACCAACGGATTTCGACTCCGTCGACCGTTGTGGTCATATCGACCGTTCCTGGATCTACACAAGATGTGTTTTCCGAAGGGAACCTCAGTAATATTTCTCCCACGATTCCCATTGATATATCAGTTAAACCTGGGATAATTGAAAATGTTCACATTGGAGCTTCGTGTTCTCCGGATGAAATCGTCACTTATACATCTTTGTTTAAAGAATTTCGTGACATCTTCGCTTGGAGTTACGAAGAGATGCCAGGTATCGACCCTGCTATTGTTGTACATGAGATTAAGACATACCCCGGAGCTAAACCAGTCCGGCAGTGCCTACGTCCAGTCCACCCACGCAAAGCGGCAACTATCAAGCTTGAGGTTGAAAAACTTCTCAAAGCTGGTTTTATTTATCCCGTGGCTCTGACAGAATGGGTTTTCAACCCTGTACCGATTGATAAGAAAGGTGGAAGTATTCGTGTGTGTGTTGATTATAGGGATATTAACAAAGCCTGTCCGAAGGACAACTTTTTAACCCCTTTCGTTGACCAGATCGTCGATGACTGTGCCGGCAGTGAAATATTTTCTCTCATGGATGGATTCTCCGGCTATAATCAGATTAACATCACTCCCGAGGACCAACATAAAACTGCGTTTATTTGTCCCTGAGGTACTTTCACCTATAGGAAACTTCCCTTCAGTCTTAAGAACATGGGCGCTACGTTTCAACGTGCTATGTCTTATGCGTTTCACGATATAAATCATATCGTTCAACCTTATTTGGACGATTTGCCAGCTCATTCTTTACGCCAAGTCGATCACCCCACTCATCTCCGAGCAATTTTCGTTCGTTGTCGGTTCTATCGCATTTGCTTAAATCCTCATAAATGAGTTTTTTGCATAGAATCTGGTCGTCTTCTAGGTTTCATTGTTTCACGACAAGGGATTCGGGTAGATCCTATTAAGGTCGAGGCAATTCTTAATCTTCCTCCTCCTTCTTCACTACGCCAGTTACAAAGTTTGCAGAGGAAAGCAAACTTTCTTCGTCGTTTCATTCCTAATTACACCAAGATTACTCATGGTTTCACCCGGTTATTAAAGAAAGATTCTGAGTTCGTTTGGGATTCTATTGCCAACAATTCTTTTGAAGCCTTGAAATTGTTCCTCACACGTGCTCCGCTTCTCTTTCCTCCTGATTATAGTCATGATTACTTTCTTTATCTTGCTTCCTCCGAGTATACCATCGACATGGTTCTAGTTCAAGAGGATGATGCGCACGATGAACATGTTATTTATTACTTGAGTCAAAGTCTATCATCAACTGAAATCAAGTACCAACATGTTGAAAAACTGGCTTTGGCTGTCGTTCAAGCTGTTAAATTTTTTCGGCATTATATCCTTTACAGGAAAACTACAGTGATTTTGCATTGCAACCCTATGCAACATATATTGACTCGTCAATTGCTAGGGGGCAAGTACTCCAAATGGATTGTCATTCTCCAGGAGTTCGACTTGGAATTCGATCGCGCCACGTCTAAGAAATCCTTGGTTTTCGCTGAACTGATATGTGATTTCTCCCACTCTGCCACGGAAAATGTAGCAGTAGATTCATTGCCTGATGAATCTTTTTTCCTCATAAGCACTGATGATCTTTGGTATGGAGATATCATTATATATCTCCAAACCCAAACTTTCCGACCTGTTTTGTCTAGTAATGAACGACGTCGCGTTCGTTATCAAGCACGTCAATACATTATCCTCGGGGATACTCTTTACCGTCAGGGAATTGACTCTGTGTTTCAATGTTGTTTGACTTTTGACGAAGCCGAGAAAGCTTTGAATGACTGCCATTCCGGAGCATGTGGTGGTCATATGTTTGGGTATGCTACTGCCCAGAAGATATTACGTGCAGGATATTTTTGGCCTTCCCTGTTCAATGACTGCATTACTGTTGTTCAGAAGTGTCATGCCTGCCAGACCTACAATCAGAAGATTCGGTTACATCCTGCTCTCCTTCATCCTGTGGTCTCAGTTGGTCCTTTTGCAAAATGGGGCATTGATTTCATGACATGTCACCCTCACTCGGCCGGGGGGCATGGTTACATCATTATAGCAGTTGATTATTTTACTAAATGGGTCGAGGCGATGCCGACCTTCGATAATACTGGAAAGACTGCAACGTTGTTTCTTTTCAACCATGTCATAGCTCGTTTTGGTGTCCCTCAAGCTATCGTTACTGATCACGGTAGTCATTTTAGGAATTTTATGATGTCTGAACTTACGGAAAAGTTGGGTCTTCGTCATGATAACTCAACACCCTATTATCCGCAAGCTAATGGTCAGGTCGAAGCAATCAACAAATTTCTTATAACTATGCTTCGACGGATGATAGAAATTCATAAGACAAGTTGACACACGATGTTGTTTTCAGCATTGTGGGCATATCAGACATCGGTCAAATTCACTACTGGGTTTACACCTTTTCGATTAGTCTATGGCATGGAAGTCATTCTCCCAATAGAATGTGAGATACTTTCTCTGAAGCTAGCGGTCGAACTCTTACCTAATACTTCTGTTGAAGAAGATCGTCTATTGTATTTGATGCGATTAGACGAAACTCGACGTGACGCCACTCTTGTAATAGAAGCCCAGAAGAAACGTGTCAAGGCACAGTATGACAAGCATGTCAAGCCTCACGTTTTCTCTGAGGGTGATCTTGTTATTTTGTATGAACAAGATAAAGATGTCTTAGGAGCTGGGAAGTTTGAACCAATGTGGCGTGGTCCTTACATTGTTAGTCGAGTCTTGGAAAAATGAGCGTATGAGCTAGTTGATTACGATGGTATACCTTTGAGTGAACCCAGGAATGGGTTGTACTTGAAGAAGTATTATGCATAAGTCATTTGTGCACAAATACTTGTATTTTATGTATCATACTTTGTGTGTGTTACTTTAGTTTGTTTTTTACGTTATCCGGTCTCTGCCCTTATGTGACGTTGTGTTTGATTGCCAAATGTCGGAGTCTTCGCTGCCCTATATTGGCTTCGCTGATGGTGCTAGCCGTAGTACTCGGAGCTTAGCTTCCGCTGCATGGGCAATCTATGCCCCCACCAACGAACTTATATCTTTACGAGGTGTATGTCTTGGCCGTGCAACCAACAATATTGTCGAGTATAGCGTCGTTGTTGAATTATTGGTTGATTTTATCTCACTTGGAATACGTCATTTGGTTGTGCGACTCGACTCGCAGCTGGTGGTACTACAACTAAGTAATGTCTACTCTATTCGAAGTCCTACTTTATTACGAGTGTATTTGTGAATTCGCCTCTTGGAACGATATTTTGATCACATTGAATATCAACATATTCCTAGAAGTCTTAATACATTAACAGATGCATTGGCTAATTATGGATTGGACAGACATTTGAACCATTTATAAATCAAACACATTACAATTCACACAATGAAAAGTAAAACCGGTAGGAGCCATGTATATATAACGATCAAAAGAGTTTGTTGTTTTTACAAAAGTTTGTCCGAAGACCAAAATATCAAAAATTGAAGCTTATAGCTTCTACAAGGTGATGTCATGGATGACGTTCACGGTAACACACTACTGCCCTAGCTACTCTGCGAAGCAGTCGACCCATAGCCGCTGACACTCCTACAGTGTGACGTTGATCGCGTCGTGGAATCTCTTCCAGAGTCATATCTGGAATGTCTGTTGTAAGACCCTCTAAATTCTGCTCCACAACCTGGTAATCTTCGGCATACTGTGGTAATACTGCTGCTGCTTCTCCTCGTCGCTGGATGGGAGAACTGCCAGCAGGTCTATATGGTCCAACATCTGTGTTATCAACAAACATTTGGTGTTAATCTTTGGATAAATAGATAAAACAAAAACATTTAATATGATAAAAATGCAAAAACATTTTAAAAGAGAAAATTTGTGTACTTCTTACCGAGGTCTCCCCACTGAGCGTCCTCAGGTAGTGCTAGATCTGTATCTCCTTGGAAATCCAACCCGGCATAGGCATAGTCGTCGACCATCAGCATCTGGTTTTGCAACCAATCAAAGAAAATATCGTAATATTTGACGATTGGTCCTGCCACATGTCTAGCCATAAGCCGACACCATCGCAACATCCTCGGATCCCTAGGACCCGGAAAGTCCCACTCATCCTGTAGTCTGAACACGGGGACCCTCTAGGAAGAAAGACACTAACAAAGATCCATATCCAAATTGTTTCAATTCACCCCGCCTGCACTTGGTCAGTTGTCTTTTGATACTGCGCAACACTGCATCAACCCAGTTAAATACCCGGGGCTCGGTACACTCGATGACGTACTGAAAGTAGCTCTGCAATGCCATATGCGGAGCGGAACTTCCAGCCATCCGAGCAATCGTGAAGAGAATAGTGCAGAGATTCAAGTTAGTTACTCCCCAGATTGTCACCTTCCCTTTCTTTCTTTCGGCCTCAGGTACGCAATATTGGTTGCAGTATTCACTCATTTTCAAACCGCCACCTCTGTTGCCGGTCAAACTGACATGAGACCCACGCCTGGATAATCCCGTCAAGAAATAGATGTCCTCAATGTCAATGGTTAATATGTGAGCTCCTACATTGAAAACTTGTTGGTCCGGATCCCACATTCGGACTAGATACTCCAGTAATCGAACTTGGGCTCTCATGCTCGGGATACAGAAGTATTTTAAGAGACCACAATCTCTTAATGCGACTATAGTGGGAGGATGATTTTCGGCATTTGCGTTATCCTCCTCATGTTCTCGTTCCCACCACTCAAGCACCATGTTTGTGGCTATTCACCTGCATAAGAAACATACAAAGATGATTAATGATCTTATTCATGAGATGAATCTTTTCTATTGGCTAAACTTCAAAAAAAAAATTGGGTTATGCGTTGCTCGCAGGTGCCATATTATGCACAGTGTGAACTTCTCGCAGGCGGCTTAAAGCCCACATGCGAGAACGAGTCATTCTCGCAGGTCCCGTATGGGCCACCTGCAAGAATGCCTCCACGCATATAGGGTTCAAAAAATGATTTAAAACAAACTTTTAACCAATGAAATCAAATTTTTAAACCATGAAAAGATCAGGAATGAAGAACTTACCAAAATGTTGTTGACGGTTCGTCAAATGGTCTCCTATAGCTCCTGGAAATCAATGCCGAATTCAGAGGGTAAAATGAGGGTTTTTGGAACTCAATGGTGAAAACATGAAATGATATGGTAAAATTGGTTATTTACCCATTTAAATTACTTTTTACTATGTCAATTTGGGTTTTTAATATTAAAACCTAATGACTAATGTAAAAATGAGTGTTATGACTTGCAGGTGTGAAACATTGATGATTACAAAAAGGATATGGACATATTTTTCTCTGTTATAGTGTGATTCTGATTTTTTTTAGGGTTTTTACATAAAAAGCTCGAGCGTCTTTTTTGTCCGTTCTTGCGCTCGTAAATCTATGAGAACGTGATCGAGCATAGTTTTATCTCTTTTTCGGGCTCAATATGGTTATACGAAAAAGGAACCCCCCTGGAGTCCTCTTTAAGCTCTTTTCAGACTCTCTAAACATGAAAAGATCGTCGAGCGACCTTGCTATTTTCACGCTCGCTAAAGTATTTGAAGTACGCGTCTGGTGAGCGATAATTTATCTCTTTTTCGGTCTCGTCCAAACTATATTACGAAAAAGGAACTGAGAGAGTTCTCTTTTAAGTGTTTTTCCAAACTCTATAATCTTGAAAAACCTTCGAGTTTACTATCTTTGGACTCGTTAAACAAACATTGACAGACCCGTGATGGGATCGAACCACTCCTTCTAAGGGTTCGTTAAAAATACTCCGAAGGACTCGTCCGAAGGATGAGCTTATATCAACAAGCATATGTGATCCTCTTCAAGCTTGCGTAAAAATAAAGAGGTACTTGCCAGAAATGGTGGGGGGGGAATTTTGGAAAGGGATATGTTTCATCTTCGTATTAATTGACAGTAAGAGTCGCTCTTGAACATGAAACCCCCTATTCATCATTTGAAGTCGGTTTTGGAAATCCATTTGTCTCTCTTTCGATTGGTTACAAGGTCATTCCATGTGTCGTCTTTGAGTCAATGCTGCCAAATCATTGGTCGTTCCATTCATATGTTCAAGAGAAGTCTATCCAAAACCTATATTGAGTCGGCCATCTGCAGTTGTCCATTCTCTTTGTGTCGGCCTTCCTTGTGTCCAGTCCAATTGCCACATGCTCTGTTTCATTTTCAAACTCAGTTACTTATTTCGTGTCATTGATGGGGGATACATCAAGGCCCTCCTGTGACGAGTCTTGTTCCGTCGACTTCATCTCATTATCCGGAATCAAGACTTATAAATTATTTAGTAGCTTGGAGCTTGCATGCCTCAATGGCAAGTTTCCTCGCTTTCGACAATGGGTTTACATCATTGACCCATGATCGAAAGATTCCATCAGATGTTCGACATCAACTCATTTATTCACACTCTATGGATTGTACTGTGGTACCTTGGGAGTCATTGACATCAATGGTGATTTCCCTCGCACTTGTTAACAGTTACATCAATGACCGGTAATCAAGTGGTTTCTACCATGTTCGACTTCGGCACATGTAATCACATGGTTAGATTCGTACTTTGGGCGATGATATTGAAGACCCTGGATATCATCTTTGTAATCCAGGTTGCGATGGAGTATATATGATTTGTGACACATAGATCCACTGTGTATGTTTCGTGGCTATATCATATTGATTTGAAAATTCTCGCATAGATCCACAGTGTATTCAAGTGGCTATGTTATATTTCGACGGCATGGATCCACAGTGTATGATTGGTGGCCATGACTTCGTTTGTGATGTTATCAGTCTATGATCTGAGTATGGGAATGCCTACCTCAGAATTTGATATATATAATACTCTGCAGATGCTTGATTGTTCACAGGTTTCCGATTAGATGTGCTCCTGGTTCTCGACACACACATGCAGCTTACAAAGTCTATCGACTGTCACTGGTTCCAATCTCAGACTTTGGGGGGCATTCTGTTATCCATAATTTTGGTTGTCATGTTGATGTAATGATGATGGAGAACTCAAACTCTTCACTAGAACTCTTTCCTAAGAAAAGTTACCTTTGTCTTTTTCCAGAAATCATATTTTTAAGGGAGGTTCGCAGGCTACCTATATATTTCCCTGTGAGGATGCATGATTCTCGCAGGCTGCATTAAGATGGGGTGCGAGAAGCTCGCACTGTACTTAACTATCAGGGTGCGAACATCTTCTAAAGAGAGGAAAAAGATAAATTCTCGAACCTTCTAGAAGGGAATCTTCTAGAAGGATGAGTTGGCGTTCGAATGATTATCTAAGTACTGGCTTTCCTGATATCTTGGGATCTTTCCTATCCAAGTAACTAATCCATTCTCTCTTATAAATTGATGGGTCTCTCATGGAAAAGGTTGGCAACAAACTAGCAAGAGATTTATTGGAGAATTAGTGCAAGATTGTATGAAGGACTGATGCTACAGCAGCTAGGAACACCAACAAGGTTATCAAAAGTGGTTGATCTTCTCTATGCATGAGCAAATGTGTGTGTCATAGCTAGGAGTCATCGAAAAGAGATCTACAACATCAAGGCTCAGGTTGTAAGTCTTACTTTCTATCAATTTAATACAGTAATATGTCCATTTCCCATAAAGCCAATGTCACTTTATTACATAACTCCTTAATCATATGTATAGATTAGCTATTGAATATATTGAGTTGTCTTCACTTCGATTGGTTTGTATTGTTGTGGTCCTGACGGCATAAGAGCATTGGAGCGAAGTTGAACAATAGAGACCCAAGGAAGCGATCACAAGGTATGTACATGATTCTCGCCTCCTAGTTCATTCATTAGTCTAAATCTAGGGAAAGAGTATTATTCTGTCCTGCTTTGTTCTAGATCCAGGTGGATCTAGGGAGATCGGTTTGTGTCCGCACTTACGGATTAATCATGAAACAAGAGTGAACTGGCCTTTCAGACGGACACAATCTTCTCGTCTCTCAGAACAGAGGGCGTACACATATTTTTGTAGCACCAACACAGGCTTTACGGCTTCAGAGATGAACCAAGGTATTCTGGCAGAGGTCGTACCGGTATCATGCTCAGAGGTTCGGGTCAGAATGGAGAAAAACTCCCCCCCGCGGTTCAGCTTGGCAATTATATTTGCATGTGCCAGGGTTGACACTTGTCACCCTGGGAACTACATGCGTTCCACAACGTGCATCCCCTTGCACGTTCCCTCCCTTGCCAGGAACTTAGGATAAAATAATATGCACATGGCTCTTTTTGGAAATAATATTAAAATATTATTCCAGGCCTAAGCCCCCTAGGCTTAGCCCCTAGGCTCAACACTCATCCCCTTTCCCACCTTCCAGCCCCTAATTCCTTTCCCACTCTGTGGACGCTCAGTCCCCCTTCACTCATTCATCGTGGTCGGTTTGTACTGGCGGTGTTTATATTTTATTAATTGATCTACATACATACAAGTACATCAGCAGGCTCTTGGCCTTCAACACTTAGGCTCCCTGGCCTAACAAACACATAAGCCTCCCAGCTTATACAAAACTTGGCTCACCAGCCTATAGGACACTTTCAAAATCCATTGCATATAACATGATCTGTAACGGGGCTCGGCCTTGGGGACACTACAATCATAACGGCCATCACCACTTCGCATGTCGGGGTAAACTTTTGATTTCAAGAATTACATTTCAATGCTTGTAAAAGGCGGCTCCAACATCCCCCTTGAAGTTCGTGATGTTATTTTGGGCCAACCTTATTTATGGAGACATCATGATGTATATGAATCTAGGTCTCGTAGTGTTATTATTACTTTGGACAAGAAATTATACAGGATACTAGAGGTAGTCCCATCTACCATCATTTCATTGATCTCTGCCAAGCAATGCAGGAAGGTCATCTCTCAAACCGAGAAGTTTTTATTCTTCTCAATTCACGCTCAGAGTGAGCAGATGGTTGCAACCACATCCATGGCCTCTGCAACAGGTCTCTACACACAATAAAAACAAGTGGATAATGTCATGGAAGAATACAAAGACATCTTCTCCTCACCCACTGAGGTACCTCTGCATTGTCATGACAAACACTCAATTGATCTTAACCTCGACGCACCGCTACCGAATGGGCTAGTCTATCACTGCTCTCTATAAAAAAATGAGGAAATCAAGCGCTAGATCCAAGAGCTGCTCGAAAAGGGGCACATCCACCCAACCTCATCAACTTATGGAAGTGCAATCGTGCTTGTGCAGAAGAAAGACAAGTCCTAGCGACTCTGCATTGATTATCGTGCCCTAAATAAAATCACAGTCAGGAACTGGTATCCAATTCTCTGAATTGACGATCTTCTTGACCAACTCAAGGGAGAAAAATACTTCAGCAAGATTGATTTGAAGTATGGATACCACCAGGTCCCAATAGAGAAGATCGATGTATGGAAGACTACATTCAAGTCCAAAGAAGGTCATTTTGAATGGTTGGTCATGCACTTTGGCTTGACAAATGCCCCAACAAATTTCATAAGGATGTTAGACGATATCTTGTGGCCTTTCACCAATTCTTTTATGGTAGTTTATTTGGGTGACATCCTCATCTTCAACAAGAATTGGGCGGAACACTTGCAACAGGTTCTACACACTCTGCGACAACACAATCTATATGCAAATTTGGAAAAAATCTCCTTCGGCATGAATAGGGTCCAATACCTAAGCTACATTGTTGATGAGCATGGGGTGCACGTCGATCCAACCAAAATATAGGTCATCCGTGACTCGCTATCCCCAACCACACTCACTGAGCTCCAGAGCTTCTCAGGCCTTGCCAATTTCTATCGCAAGTTCGTGTCGGGGTTCTCCCACATTGCATGGGCCTTTAGCCAAGTGACCAGGGGTGATGGCAAAGAAAAATTTGTGTGGAGTCAGTCACAATAAAAAACGTTTGATGATTTGAAGTAGCACTTGTGCTCATCTCCGGTGCTCTCATTACTCGACCTGTAATAGTCGTTTGAGATTCAGACAAATGCTTTAGAATATGTTGTGGGAATAGTTCTCACTCAGCATAGACATATCATGTTCTATCATAGTGAGACACTACCAAATATTGTCTGTAAGTACCCCAGTTACGACAAAGAAATGTACTCCATTGTACAAGCCTACCGCTAGTATAGGCATTAATATCTTGGGAAGGAGACAATCATCTGCATTGATCATAAGCCTTTGCAATTCATGCAAACACAAGGAAAATTGCAGAATGATTGTCATCAGAAGTGGTTCACATACTTGCAACAACTCCATCTCAACATCAAGTATAAGTCAAGGAGCACCAACTGCATCGCTGACTGCCTCAGTCGACCTCCAGCTGTCACACTAACCATGGTACTACACTCATGTGGACATGAGACCTATGGATAGCCCCAACTCTATTATCGAGATCGTGACTTCACCACTCCTACCAGATGTTGAGCACAAACACTGTTGTCCTTTATTTTCATCTGCAAGATGGCTTGTTGTGCCATTTGGGCCATTTTTGCGTTCCATCAAGCGAGCGAGCGAAGATTATTTGGGAAGCTCACTATAGTCAAGTAGCAGGACACTTTGATGTAGATAAGACAATGGCAGTGTTGCAACAACATTTCTATGGGCCGAAACTTTGACATGATGTCAACAATTATATCAGGATCTGCACGACCTGCGCCATTGCCAAACCAACCATTAAGAAACAAGGTATGTACACCCCTCTTCCTACTCGTGACAGGCCTTGGGAATCCATCTCGATGGACTACATGTCGGGCCTTCCTTCAACCAAGCAGGGAAATGACTGTGTTTTTGTGGTTGTTGATCGATTTTCCAAGATAGAGATTATCGTTGCTTGCAAGAGGAGCATCATAAAAGAGGCCATTGTCAAGATCTTCTTCGAATGAGTGTGGATACATTTATGGATACCACAAACCATCGTCTTCGATCGGGATAGTCGATTCCTCAACACATTCTGGTCGAGCCTCTAGTAACGGTTGGACACCAAGCTCACCAAATCCACAGACTTCCACCCCCAAACTTATGAAAAAACTGAGGTCATCAACAGGATGATCATGCATATTTTGCACATGTACATTCTAAGCATCCATGCACATGGGATGAAAGTCTTCCCTATGTTCAACATAGTTACAACAGAGTCGTACATAGCTCAACCGGACACAGCCCCTTTCAGGTGGGGTTGGGATTTCAACCATTGGGTCCCATGGATGTTGCACTATGCCTTGCGTCCACACAAGCATAATCGTCCTATGCGCAAACTGAAGCCAACAAAGCCACCCGGTTCATTGAATGAATCCAACACATCCACCAACAGGTTCAAGATATTTTTCAGAAGTCCAATGCCAAGTACAAGCAATGCCATGATCAACATCGGGTGCCACACAAGTTTTAGGTGAGAGATAAATTTTTGTTTCACTTGCAGAAAGAACACCTTACAAGACCCCATCAGAAGCGTCGTCCACTCCGCTATAGACCTTATACCATCACCAAAGATGTGGGTGACAATCCTTTTGAGCTCAACATTTTTCCCTTCCTTGGCTTGCACCCAGTGTTTAATGTTGACCTCCTTCGACCATACTTTCCACCATTATTGGACACCTCAGAGGTAGTAAAACAATTGACACCGACAGAGCTCAACCCTGACTGCATGGAACATGCGTCCACTGATCAGATCATGGAAACACAAGTTAAGGGAACTTTCCAACAAAAGGTGCATCTTTATCGTGTTGTCAAAGCGAGATATCTTCTGCCCCAAGGCAAGTAGCTCACTTGGGGCCAAATTCAGAAGAAATTTCCTCATGTGATGGGGGAACTCAACGCAATGGATACCATTGCTTCCTAAGGGGGTAGGATTGATCCAAGTGGATATTGGTGGCCACCCACCTATTCCAATTAGCTCACATACAAATTTCATCTTGGCAGTCTTTTCTAGTTTTTCGGGTCCTAAACTTTCAGGGTCGTTTTGAGGCCCTAAAAAGCATTTTTTGGGCCCTCCACAACCACATTGTAATATACGTCAAAGTGTGATGGAATAATGTGTATTCCTCAGATAGACCTTTCCAACGGGATATCGTGTTCCTAAAACGAAAATCGTATGCAAAAGTTACGACCCCGGGAAGTTGATGTACCAAATTACTCCAACATGGCCCACATGACGGTTGGCGCTTCATCTCCTAGGGTTAGGTATTTGGATGTATAGGGTTTTGGCATTCATGTTTGATGTAAAAAGACCTTTTGAGCCTTATTGTAATCATCTTCTTACGAATGAGCGTTGTTGTCACATCTCTTCTTAGAGATAAATTGTCACCATTCTAGCAAGCTTGTTTCAGTCTGCATTTTACAGTTTCAACGTATTTTTTATTTAATAGAAGTCGATTTTTACTGTATCTTTGTTATTATTCACTGTTTCTCTGTGTTAATATTATATATCTATGTTTTCATTTCATTCCGCTCATAAATCTGGATCACACGCAAACCATGCTACCGGTAGCATCTCCATAGTCACACATGGATACAACCAATGTGGACTTTCTCAAGCTCTTATAGAGTCTCTGACCCACTAGAAGACACTAGGGCTACAACCTCATAGTGTGTCATCATCATCCATATGTCAAGGGATACAACCATATGACGCCCACAAGGGCTACAACCTCATGTGGGCTCACACGGGCTACAACCACTATGTGATACTATCATCATCATTGTGTCACATAGGCTACAACCATATGGATGAGTCCTCAAGGGATACAAGCACAAGGGATGATGGGATACAACCCATAATATCCCAATCGCATGGGATACAACCCAGGGGTCATTGGGCACTGTTATCCCCTAGCCTAGGGATAACTAAGGAGATCATGTTTCGAGGCCTACGGGTCCTAGACATGGAGTACCGAGAGCGAGACGACTTGGGCATGGCCCCAAAGGACCCCTCTTTTAATTAGTGCAATCCACTTATCACCAACAACAGTATCCATCCTACCAGCCTGGTCCTGGAGTAACGATGGGTCTTGCTCCATGAGGTAATGAGTCTAGCTATCACGGTACATGTCACTATGATTTTTGAAGCACTTGAATATGTTGCATTGAATCCTTCTTCATTTCATGACATTTGCTTGGAAATTATGCTCTTTGCCTCGTTCATACCTGGAGGGGTGAGAGGGTGCCCTAGTAAGTTGATTTCCCTTTAGGATGGGTTGCTACTGGGTGGATTTGTGAAAGTTCATCGTCTGTTCCCTCCATACTTACCATTTTCCATCTTTATTCATTTCATCTCCCCTATTCTTGTTTGGGCATTGGGATTGGATACACTAGGAAGGGTTGTACCTTACCTCGTGGGAAGAAGGGGCTAAAGGCACAGAGGGTAAAATTAGCTGGCAAGAGTTAAAAGCCAATGTTTAAACCTTTGAGATGATTCTCCCATAGATCCCCGAGAAAGCAATGAAAATATTCTCAGTAAGAAAAGGGGACCCATAAGATAAAATAAACACTCAAGGTATTAGTTGATGGATAGAGAGTCTCATCATGAGACGGACTATTAGGACCATGGGCATGTAGCTGTATGACACTACCATCTATCTAGTCACCAAACCAGGGTAGTGTCTCTTGGTGGCATAGCCAAGAGAAAGGGGGTCCCATCACGAGCCAACCTTCTCATTTCCATGAAATGTTTGTTGATAACGTTGTCACCTCTGGTCGTCAAGCCAGGACAATGGCCCTTGAATCTTAAGTGTAAAATATCAAAATAAATAAAGCTAAGAGTAAAAGACAATGAATGAGATGGGAAACAATTGCATTTATGAAAAGGTGCAACTCGCTCTCTATAAAGACACCCATAATTAAGACTTTACATTTCCCTGTTATTACATGCACCCCATGCCCAAACATCTACCCCATACCACCTCATAAACTTACATGACCTGGATTAGACCCCACCTGGGAAACATCCCAAACTTAAGAGAGGTTAGCCAAATAGAACACCATGAGACCTTCTCCAAACCAAACTTGTCAAATTGCATAATGTCTTTGAGCATTTGTCTAGGTTAAGGGGGGTTTGATGCACATGTTTGGGTAATTTAATTATTGTATGTGGTTTACATGTTATGATCCTTGTGACTTATGAACCCCTTGAGGGCGTACTTGTTGTTGTTGCGGGACCTTTCTCGATGGACAGGTACGCATGAGGGAATGATTAGCACGAACCTTCATGGGGGCTTAAATCCCACAGATGGATGTTGAATCCCTAGCCAAGGGTAAGAAGAAATTGAAGACTTGCACCGGGAGAAAGGAGGGTGTTTCCTTTGGAGCACCCTAGCAGACCTAGACCTAGGGGACCTTGCTCTTCCCACAGGGGTAAGAAGAAATTGAGGGACATGGACATCACCGCCATAGCCATAGATGACATCCCTTGAGTGCCCTAGACATCACCATCATAGCCCTAGACGTCACCTAGAGCTAGGGTTTCATTTTTGGAGGCATTTGTGAGCCTGGTGGCACATGTGTCTCTTGGTGGCATATCCAAGAGAAAGGAGGTCCCATCATGAGCCAACCTTCTCATTTTCGTGAAATGTTTGTTGATAACGTCGTCACCTATGGTCGTCAATCCAGGACAATGGCTCTCAACTATTCGCTTGAAGCACAAGAGAAAAATATCAAAATGAATAAAGCTAAGAGTAAAAGACAATGAATGGGCTAGGAAACAATTGCATTTATGAAAATGTGCAACTTGCTCTCTACAAAGACACTCATAAGTAAGATTTTACATTTCCCTGTTATTACATGCACCCCATGCCCAAACATCTACCCCATACCACTTCATACACTTACATGACCTAGATTAGACCCCACCTGGGAAACATCCCAAACTTAAGAGAGGTTAGCCCAATAGGACACCATGAGACCTTCTCCAAACCAAACTTGTCAAATTTCATAATGTCTTTGAGCATTTGTCTAGGTTTAGGGGGGTTTGATGCACATGTTTGGGTAATTTAATTATTGGATGTGGTTTACATGTTATGATCCATGTGACTTATGAACCCCTGGAGGGCATACTTGTTGTTGTTGCAGGACCTTGTTCGGTGGACATGTACACATGAGGGAATGATTTTCACGAACCTTCATGGCGGCTTAAATCCCACAGATGGATGTTGAATCCCTAGCCAAGGGTAAGAAGAAATTAAAGACTTGCACCGGGAGAAAGAAGGGTGTTGCCTTTGGAGGCACCCTAGCATACCTAGACCCAGGGGACCTTGCTCTTCCCACAGGGGTAAGAAGAAATTGAGGGCTCTGGACATCACCACCATAGCCCTAGATTCCATCCCTTGAGGGCCCTAGACATCACCATCATATCCCTACACGTCACCTAGAGCTACAGTTTCATTTTTGGAGGCATTTGTGAGCCTGGTGGCACGTGTGGGCATCATTTGGGGCATCTGGAGGCCAAGCACCCCACTTTTCCAGCCCAACATTTCACTTATGGGGCTCAACGTCACCCTAAAGGGGCATGAGGTCACCCTTGGAGGTGTCTCTAGATGCAAATTAATTTTATTTATGTCAAAATTGAATTTTGTTATAAATTGGCCAGGGCGACCTTGTTTTGCCCTGAAAAATAATTAAAGGTCAAAATTGTGTATAATAAACATAAAGTACTCTCATTTTTAGACAACAAATGGTCCTTGGGGACAAGAGGTGTGAAATTTGCACCCTATTAGGGTTATTTGTTGAAATTGTGAGGCACCACTCTTGTTTAAGGCTGAATTTTGCTACTTGGATCAATTTTGGAAGTTTTATGGTGATCTTGCATGGTATTCTCATGATTATTCTTGGTGCAAGTAAGTGAAATCTACATTTTGTCATCTATTGAATGGTTTATTGTATGGTTTTATTTTCTCATACAAGATTATTAAATTGCATAGTGTATTTAATGCTTGAAGTAAGAGACTTAAGTTGTTACTTTCTTACTTTTTATTTGTCAAGCTTTTCATTAATTGATCTAGTAGCTAGTGAAACCCTAGAGCCCTAAATTGCTAGCACTCGGGTTTGGACTTAGTTATTGTTGCATAAGTTTTTACTCCATAAGAACGCTGAGAGCAAGGCGCTAGGGCCTAGAATTTCCTACACCCTAGCATCTTGTCTCTTGAGGTCAAAACCTAGGAGGACTTAAGTTACTACTTCTCCTAGGCCTTTTCCCTCTTAAACTTATGTGCATCATTATCATTGATTTGCAGCCTTAGAAGAAGTCATCCACCTTGACTCCATTACCCTTGAAGGCACTAGTCCTCCTGTATTACCTCTTGACAAGACTCGACTCAAACTCCTTCCCTTCATACTCAAACTCTTTCACTTTATACTCTACTAATTTGCTAACCTAGTCTAGAAATACTAACAACTAATTTTCTATTGTCATAATCACTGCTACAACTATCATTTTGCAACTTATATTAGCATACTAACCATCTAAGTCGTCACACAATTTGTATATGGAAAGGTACTATCAATAAGTGTTAAAGTATATGTTTAATTGCCTTTTTAGAGTGCAAATTCTGAAGGTGTTATCGATGTCATAGTTGTTGTTACAACTATTGTTGCACCCTTTAACAACCCTAAAATCATCCATAAAACCATTGGGCATTTGTATTAATCAAACCATAATCATTGGATATTGAAGTAGTGTCTTATTGCTCTATTATAGTACTTTTATGAAGTGGTTTTATTTATGTTGTCATCATTAATTAATGTTGTTTGGACAACCATTTAAGTCATTCATTGACTTGTATTTATCTTGAAAAGTGTGAGTGACAAACCATTATCAAGTTTGCAAGACTATTTTATCTCTTCCTTGTCATCATAACTTGCACCTTTCAAGATACATTGTTGCTACTATGATCTCACTTTCATTGTATAGTAACTTGTTCAAGCAACACATAATTTGTTTAAGAAGTCATTGATTATAACTGTTGCTACTAATGTTTGATGTTTCATTGGTAAAGGGCAGGTAAAAACCCATTTTCATTTCCCTTATCCCTTTCAACTTCACCAAAGTGACTTATTTTTCCGAGTGACCTAGAGAGAGGGGTAGGTTTTCACTATATCTTTTTTCCCTTCATCAACCAACTAGGTCCTGAGATGACTCCTTTGGAGTGAGGCTTTACTCCTTCTAAAGAGAAAGAGGTACCATATTGGGGTGACAATGATAGGGTTACCTCCATGTTACGTCAATCTAAGCCTACTTTCCTTCAGGCTTTGGGCAAGTATAGATTGTGTGATAACAGGTACCAACCTAGTACAACTATATCCCAACCACATGGGCTACAACCCAAGGGTCGATGGGAACCAACCCAATAGAACTATATCCCAACCACATGGGCTACAACCCAAGGGTCGGTGGGCACCAACCTAGTACAAATTATCAATCCATCGATAAGTGTCATACTCAACTCATTCCATCGAGGAGTATCATCACAGGTCAACCCAGCTTAGTCCATCAAGGAGTATGACCTGGAGAATGTCTCACGAAGTTGCAACCATCAACACTTCCTCTTAACGAGAGGGGCATTCTCTATCACTCCAAGTTTATCACAAAAGTACTCGAACTTTGAATTGGAAAGGGAATTGGTGAGAACATCTGCAATTTGTTCATCTGTAGGAAGCTACTCCACCAATACTACTTTCCTTAGCACCATGTCTCGAATGTAATGATACTTGATATCAACATGTTTCAATCTGTCATGAGATATTGGATTCTCTGAGAGCTTCACACGACCTTGTCCACCTATTTATGCTACATGGAGATGCCATGTGCGGAGGCCCTCTGGTATCCTGTACAATTGTCTGCCCAAATTAATAATAACATTGCGTGGTATAGACTCATATACAACATGACGTTTCCACAAGTAAGGTTGGCCTAAAAGAACATCACAACCTTCAAGGGGGGAAATATCACACAATACCTCATCCTTGAAGGGTTTGATGTCATAGGGCATGCAACATTGTTGGCTGACGCGGAGATTTCTCCCTTGGTGGAGCATCTAATGGTGTAAAGCTACGGATGTGGTTTTTTTGGCAAGTCCAACCACTTGGCAACCTCTATTGAGATGAGATTCTTTTGACTTCCATTATTGACAATGAAGTGCAACAAAGCACCCTTCACCCACATTTGCGAGTGGAAAAGGTGTTCATCTTCCTCTTGTTCTTCGGGTTCACTTGGCTGGACCTTGGTGGTAGCGATGGTGGCACTGGGTTCCGCATCAACGATCTAATTACCCTTATCTGGTTCTGATTTTGAGTCAGAACCCACATATGACTTTGAGGCTTTCAACTCGACCACCAATGACTGCTTTCAGCGACATTCATAGGTGTTATGCTAGGGACTTTTATGGAATTCACACCACTTTCCAATGCCTCTCTTCGTGTTCCCATTACCCTTCTTTTTTGGCGATTTGGATTGGTTGTATTTTGGTGTACCACCCTTGCTCTTTCCTTTGTTCTGCGATTTGGCGCTACCTTTACCCTGTTTCTGCTGTAAGCAAATCACAGACCCAAACTCTCGCTTCTTCTAATTAAATTTATGCTCAATTTTGACGACATATCAATAAGTCGTGCCCAATATCGATAATTTATGCTTCTTCTGATTTCGACGAGGGATCCAACTTGGTCCTCTTCTCTATTGATACATGGATATAAATTGAACATCCAAATATGTGGAAATGATTCACATTTAGCTTCACACCAGTGAATGCCTCCTCTGTTGTCTTTTCCTCCAAGATTTGTGAGAACACTTGTTCTTGATGTACACTATTGTATTGCATGTCTCTACCCAAAGAAACATTGCCAAGTCCTAGTCATGAATCATGGCCTTAGAAGCCCCTATGATGGATCGATTATTTCACTCTGCAACTCCATTCCACTGTGAGTTGTATGGAACAATGAGTGTCCTCTTGATCCTCACCTCCTTGCATAAACCCTCAAAATCCTTGAAGGTATACTCACCCCCATTTTTTGGTCTAGAGACTTTGATCTTCTTCCATGTTTGGTATTCAACTATAGATTTGAACTCTTGAAACCTGTTAAAGACCTCATCCTTGCTCTTTAAGAAGTAGAACCAAGTCTTGAGAGAGAATTCATCAATAAATGAAAAATAATACTTGCTTTCTAAAATTGATGCCATTGACATTGGTCCAAAAACATGCATATGCACTATGTTTAGAATCTCCTTAGACCTATGCTCGTTGCTTAAGAAGGGAACCTTGGCATGATTTCCAAGTGTGCACCCTCTGCATACTCCCTGTTGGTCAATGTTGAACTTTTGAAGACTTGTGACCATCTCCCTCAGAATAGGCAATGCCTTGTGATGCAGGTACCCCATCCTCTTGTGCCAAAACTCGCGCAAGATGTCATTGTTATGAACTAAATCTCGAAAAGGTTCACCCTGCAACATGGAAAGATTACATTCTTTGATCCCTAATATCTGAGTTGTATTTAGGGTAGATTCATTCGGCTTGATGAGGACTTCTTGGTTCTTGAACTCCACAACATAGCCCTTATCCTCCATAATTGAACTTGAAATAAAATTCTTCCTGATACTTACAACAAACAAGACACCAGCTAAGTCTAAAGAGTTATATGACTAGCACTGGAAGGGAATACTACCATTGGGTACTTGGCATCATTACCAAGCTCAACTTGAACCCCCTAAGTCTTGTGTTGTTAGACTAGAAAACAACTATCGTGTTGATTTCATATGATGAGATGCTCCGATGTCCTTGAAATTGTGTTGGTATAAAGGTAAGATACCATTGAGAAATATTTTTCAAACATAGCGAAAAGCTCATTCATTTGGGTTTCTACAGACGTTGCTACCTACTTTTTCCATTGCGTACTTTTTCCCTTCTTCTTATTTGGACACTATGATGCATAATGCTTATGCTTATGAAAAATGAAACACTTGACTTTACTCAAGTCCTTTTTACCTAGCTCTAAGGTTGACCCCTCATTCTTTTCCTTACCCTTACTAGTTCCTTTACCTTTTCCCTTATTTGTCTATCCAAATAGGGTTATATTCTTGTCACCACATTTCTCATTGGCTTTTGAATTCATCCAAGTCTCCTCCTAGATATAGTGATCCAACAACCTTTCAAAGTTAGGAAGGTTCTCGTGAGCACAAATACCTTTGACAATGCGTTTCCATGACACTCAGAATCCATTTAGTGCCATGTTCAGTGGCTTTGCATTTGAAATATTTTCCCCAATTGTTTCAAGTTGATAACGAATCTATCTGACCTTCATGAGATCACTGGTGATTGAATTTGATCTGACATATCTATGGTTCTAAGTTTAATTCACAATATCATCTTTATGTTTATGTTCTCACTTAGTAGAGGCCAATCAAGGCATTGAATATCTATTTTGTAGCCTTCTTCTCAGATAAGTGAGAAATCAAATGATCTTTTATGGCATCCATGATCATCCACTTGGACTTCACTTGGCCTTCACTTCCTTCCTCTTGTGAGATGAGAATCATGATGGATTTGTAGGTTCCGCGACAACATCTTTGACAATGTCCTAGAAATCATTTTCTTCCAACAAGAGTGTAATTTTGACTTTCCAAGATAAGAAATTTGAGGCACCATTCAATCTATCTTTGAATCTAAGGCTACCTACTTCCAACTTTAAGATCTACTACACAAACTCCCAGATCTTAAAATTAGTCCTTAAAAATATTGAAACCCTCTAAGTGCTTGTCTTTGTTTCCAACAATGGATTTACCACTGCAAACCCTTGAGAATCTCAATAAAAGAAATAGCTCTAATACCATGTAGGAATTTTGAG
>ML785751.1:557955-571561 GCA_009831015.1 Picea engelmannii
ATGTGTGGTGTCCTCCCTCCCATACAACCTACAGGCCATCATTGTTATATACCTGAATGGTGGCTCTAAGGAGGAGACTGAATAAATTCCATTAGAATCCTCCCTGAATTTTGCGGGGTGCGAAACCCAATCCCTAATCAGATCGGACAAGTTTCTGCCATATTGCTCGCATTCCTTCTCCTTGAAGATTTCTAGAAATTCGGCATTGTGCGCGAAGTTTGGTGTGGGTGACAGCTGATACATTGCCTACAAATGTTCTGGTCTAAAAGTCTCAATCGTCACCTTCTGCTCGCTGATGACAGTTCTGGTCAGGATATCCACATGGTCTATCGCCCCTCTAATCATATCATAATAGGGGAGGAGCCGTGGTCTTGCCACTATTTTGTGCATTTCTGCTTGAATGACGATTTTGTATCTGGTGGCCAAATCATCCTTCTCATTATCGCTGGAATCATCTGAACAATTCATCGATTCAGACTGAAGAATGTCAGAGATGTATGTCCAGGTTTTGACAGTATTAATACTTCGGGGTGAAGTATCGGAAACAACATCGGAGCCCTGACCTGAACTTTCGGCAGCCGCCTTGAACGCCTTTCGTGGAGCCATGAAAGAGAATTCTGTATGCAGATCACCTGTAGTAAGAATTGTAAATACAAACAGAAGTTATCCCGATGAAAAAAGCTCTGCGCGCAAAATGGAAATAAAATTGAAATAATAAAACAAACCCCTTATCTTAGACATTTAAAACCCTAGTGTCCTTGCGAACCTAACGGTCAAATCGCTTAAAGAAAGATGTAACAGTAAAAGCGAGATCCTACTATCTGTCACCTCGCCATAGTCCAAATAAATGCCATAATTGTTTGACGATTCATAGCACGAGTCAGGGAAAAAAACATTTAAAATTACTCCGCGGACGGTGCGTATTAAAGTTTTCATTGATGCATCGATTAATCTTTCTTAGCTCCTTTAATTAATTTTGTTTTAGTCTTTAATTTCCCCTTTTTGGCGTTCGCCGTATCGAGAGAAATCACTCCTACCCTTTGAGCCCCCAAAACCCGAAATTGCAATGATGTGATTTAGTTAGAAAACGTGATCTGACTTAAGCTCTTAATTAACCCATGCTTAATTAATCAAAATCGTGACTTCGCGACTTGGGTCTATGAAGGTATAGTCTTTTGGAAGAGCGATTGTCGAGTCGCGAAACCCCGACAGTGCTTAACTAGGGTTTAAAGTGACTTACCCCTGACACCAACCTGGGTGAACTTTTTAAAACAGTTTTGCGACTTCGCATATCGGAGTTTGAAAACCTTGCGACTTGTAACTCCCGAAGCGCAATAGCGCGAGGTAATAAAAGTGATAGACTTGCTTAATGGTTAAGCGACGGTGACTTAGGACTATAACGGCCATCACCACTTCGCATGTCGGGGTAAACTTTTGATTTCAAGAATTACATTTCAACGCTTGTAAAAGGCGGCTCCAACATCCCCCTTGAAGTTCGTGATGTTATTTTGGGCCAACCTTATTTATGGATACATCATGATGTATATGAATCTGGGTCTCGTAGTGTTATTATTACTTTGGACAAGAAATTATACAGGATACTAGAGGTAGTCCCATCTACCATCATTTCCTTGATCTCTGCCAAGCAATGCAGGAAGGTCATCTCTCAAACCGAGAAGTTTTTATTCTTCGCAATTCACGCTCAGAGTGAACCACATCCATGGCCTCTGCGACAGGTCTCTACATGCAATAAAAGCAAGTGGATAATGTTGTGGAAGAATACAAAGACATCTTCTCCTCACCCACTGGGGTACCTCTGCATTGTCAGGACAAACACTCAATTGATCTGAACCTTGACGCACCGCTACCGAATGGGCCAGTCTATCACCGCTCTCTATAAAAAAATAAGGAAATCAAGCGCTAGATCCAAGAGCTACTCGAAAAGGGGCACATCCACCCAACCTCATCAACTTATGGAAGCGCAATCGTGCTTGTGCAGAAGAAAGACAAGTCCTGGCGACTTTGCATTGATTATCGGGCCCTAAATAAAATCACAGTCAGGAACTGGTATCCAATTCTCCGAATTGACGATCTTCTTGACCAACTCAAGGGAGAAAAATACTTCAGTAAGATTGATTTGAAGTATGGATACCACCAGGTCCCAATAGAGAAGATCGATGTATGGAAGACTGCATTCAAGTCCAAAGAAGGTCGTTTTGAATGGTTGGTCATGCCCTTTGGCTTGACAAATGCCCCAACAAATTTCATAAGGATGTTGGACGATATCTTGTGGCCTTTCACCAATTCTTTTGTGGTAGTGTATTTGGGTGACATCCTCATCTTCAACAAGAATTGGGCGGAACACTTGCAACAGGTTCTACACACTCTGCGACAACACAATCTATATGCAAATTTGGAAAAATTCTCCTTCGGCATGAACAGGGTCCAATACCTAAGCTACATTGTTGATGAGCATGGGGTGCATGTCGATCCAACCAAAATATAGGTCATCCGTGACTCGCCATCCCCAACCACACTCACTGAGCTCCAGAGCTTCTCAGGCCTTGCCAATTTCTATCGCAAGTTCGTGTCGGGATTCTCCCACATTGCATGGGCCTTTAGCCAAGTGACCAGGGGTGATGGAAAATAAAAATTTGTGTGGAGTCAGTCACAATAAAAAACGTTTGATGATTTGACGTAGCACTTGTGCTCATCTCCGATGCTCTCATTACTCAACCTGTAATATTCGTTTGAGATTGAGACAAATGCTTTAGATTATGTTGTGGGAATAGTTCTCACTCAGCATAGACATCTCATGTTCTATCATAGTGAGACACTACCAAATATTGTCTGTAAGTACACCAGTTACGACAAAGAAATGTACTCCATTGTACAATCCTGTCGCTAGTAGAGGCATTACAATCTTGGGAAGGAGACAATCATCCGCATTGATCATAAGCCTTTGCAATTCATGCAAACACAAGGAAAATTGCAGAATGATTTTCATCAGAAGTGGTTCACATACTTGCAACAGCTCCATCTCAACATCAAGTATAAGACAGGGAGCACCAACTGCATCGGTGACTGCCTCAGTCGACCTCCAGCTGTCACACTAACCATGGTACTACACTCATGTGGACATGATACCTATGGATAGCCCCAACTCTATGATCGAGATCGTGACTTCACTACTCCTACCAGATGTTGAGCACAAACATTGTTGTCCTTTATTTTCATCTGCAAGATGGCTTGTTGTTCCATTTGGGCCATTTTTGCGTTCCATCAAGCGAGCGAGCGAAGCTTATTTGGGAAGCTCACTATAGTCAAATAGCAGGACACTTTGATGTAGATAAGACAATGGCAGTGTTGCAACAACATTTCTATGGGCCAAAACTTTGACATGATGTCAGCAATTATATTAGGATCTGCACGACCTGCGCCATTGCCAAACCAACCATTAAGAAACAAGGTATGTACACCCCTCTGCCTACTCCTTACAGGACTTGGGAATCCATCTCGATGGACTACATGTCGGGCCTTCCTTCAACCAAGCAGAGAAATCACTGTGTTTTTGTGGTTATTGATCGATTTTCCAAGATAGAGATTATTGTTGGTTGCAAGAGGAGCATCATAAAAGAGGCCATTGTTAAGATCTTCTTCGAACGAGTGTGGATACATTTCTGGATACCACAAACCATCGTATTCGATCGGGATAGTTGATTCCTCAACACATTCTGGTCGAGCCTCTGGTAACGGCTGGACACCAAGCTCACCAAATCCACAGACTTCCACCCCCAAACTTATGAAAAAACTGAGGTCGTCAACAGGATGATCGTGCATATTTTGCACATGTACATTCTAAGCATCCATGCACATGGGATGAGAGTCTTCCCTATGTTCAACATAGTTACAACAGAGCCATACATAGCTCAACCGGACACAGCCCCTTTCAGGTGGGGTTGGGATTTCAACCATTGGGTCCCATGGATGTTGCACTATGCCTTGCGTCCACACAGGCATAATCGTCCTATGCGCAAACTGAAGCCGACAAAGCCACCCGGTTCATTGAATGAATCCAACACATCCGCCAACAGGTTCAAGATATTTTTCAGAAGTCCAATGCCAAGTACAAGCAATGCCATGATCAACATCGGGTGCCACACAATTTTTAGGTGAGAGATAAAATTTGGTTTCACTTGCAGAAAGAACACCTTACAAGACCCCATCAGAAGCGTCGTCCACTCCGCTATAGACCTTATACCATCACCAAAGATGTGGGTGACAATTCTTTTGAGCTCAACATTTTTCCCTTCCTTGGCTTGCACCCAGTGTTTAATGTCGACCTCCTTCGACCATACTTTCCACCATTATTGGACACCTCAGAGGTAGTAAAACAATTGACACCAACAGAGTTCAACCCTGACAGCATGGAACATGCGTCCACTGATCAGATTATGGAAACACAATTCAAGGGAACTTTCCAACAGAAGGTGCATCTTTATCGTGTTGTCAAAGCGAGATATCTTCTGCCCCAAGGCAAGTGGCTCACTTGGGGCCAAATTCAGCAGAAATTTCCTCATGTGATGGGGGAACTCAACGCAATGGATACCATTTCTTCCTAAGGGGGTAGGATTGATCCAAGTGGATATTGGTGGCCACCCACCTATTCCAATTAGCTCACATACAAATTTCATCTTGGCAGTCTTTTCTAGTTTTTCGGGTCCTAAACTTTCGGGGTCGTTTTGAGGCCCTAAAAAGCATTTTTTGGGCCCTCCACAACCACATTGTAGTGAACGTCAAAGTGTGATGGAATAATGTGTATTCCTCATATAGACCTTTCCAACGGGCTATCGTGTGCCTAAAACGAAAATCGTATGCAAAAGTTACGACCCCGGGAAGTTGATGTACCAAATTACTCCAACATGGCCCACATGACGGTTGGCGCTTCATCTCCTAGGGTTAGGTATTTGGATGTATAGGGTTTTGGCATTCATGTTTTATGTAAAAAGACCTTTTGAGCCTTATTGTAATCATCTTCTTACGAATGAGCGTCGTTGTCACATCTCTTCTTAGAGATAAATTGTCACCATTCTAGCAAGCTTGTTTCAGTCTGCATTTTACAGTTTCAACGTATTTTTTATTTAATAGAAGTCGATTTTTACTGTATCTCTATTATTATTCATTGTTTCTCTGTGTTAATATTATAGATCTATGTTTTCATTTCATTCTGCTCATAAATCTGGATCACATGCAGACCATGCTACCGGTAGCATCTCCATAGTCACACATGGATACAACCAATGTGGACCTTCTCAAGCTCTTATAGAGGCTCTGACCCACTAGAATACACTAGGGCTACAACCTCATAGTGTGTCATCATCATCCATACGTCAAGGGATACAACCATACGACGTCCACAAGGGCTACAACCTCATGTGGGCTCACACAGGATACAACCACTATGTGATACTATCATCATCATCGTGTCACATAGGCTACAACCCTATGGACGAGTCCTCAAGGGATACAACCACAAGGGATGATGGGATACAACCCATAATATCCCAATCGCATGGGATACAACCCAGGGGTCGTTGGGCACTGTTATCCCCTAGCCTAGGGATAACTAAGGAGATCATGTCTCGAGGCCCATGGGTCCTAGACATGGATTACCGAGAGTGAGATGACTTGGGCATGGCCCCAAAGGACCCCTCTTTTAATCAATGCAATCCACTTATCACCAACAACAGTATCCATCCCACCAGCCTGGTCCTGGAGTAACGATGGGTCTTGCTCCATGAGGTAATGAGTCTAGCTATCATGGTACATATCACTATGATTTTTGAAGCACTTGAATATGTTGCATTGAATCCTTCTTCATTTCATGACGTTTGCTTGGAAATTATGCTCTTTGCCTCGCTCATACCTAGAGGGGTGAGAGGGTGCCCTAGTAAGTTGATTTCCCTTTAGGATGGGTTGCTACTGGGTGGATTTGTGAAATTTCATCATCTGTTCCCTCCATACTTACCATTTTCCATCTTTATTCATTTCATCTCCCCTATTCTTGTTTGGGCATTGGGATTGGATACACTAGGAAGGGTTGTACCTTACCTCGTGGGAAGAAGGGGCTAAAGGCCCAGAGGGTAAAATTAGCTGGCAAGAGTTAAAAGACAATGTTTAAACCTTTGAGTTGATTCTCCCATAGATCCTCGAGAAAGCAATGAAAATATTCTCAGTAAGAAAAGGGGACCCATAAGATAAAATAAACACTCAAGGTATTAGTTGATGGATAGAGGGTCTCATCATGAGACAGACTATTAGGACCATGGGCATGTAGTTGTATGACACTACCATCTATCTGGTCACCAAATCAGGGTAGTGTCTCTTGGTGGCATAGCCAAGAGAAAGGGGGTCCCATCACGAGCCAACCTTCTCATTTCCATGAAATGTTTGTTGATAACATTGTCACCTTTGGTCTTCAAGCTAGGACAATGGCCCTTGAAGCTTAAGAGTAAAATATCAAAATAAATAAAGCTAAGAGTAAAAGACAATGAATGAGATAGGAAACAATTGCATTTATGAAAAGGTGCAACTCGCTCTCTATAAAGACACCCATAATTAAGACTTTACATTTCCCTGTTATTGCATGCACCCCATGCCCAAACATCTACCCCATACCACCTCATAAACTTACATGACCTGGATTAGACCCCACCTAGGAAACATTCCAAACTTAAGAGAGGTTAGCCAAATAGAACACCGTGAGACCTTCTCCAAACCAAACTTGTCAAATTGCATAATGTCTTTGAGCATTTGTCTAGGTTAAGGGGGGTTTGATGCACATGTTTGGGTAATTTAATTATTGTATGTGGTTTACATGTTATGATCCTTGTGACTTATGAACCCCTTGAGGGCGTACTTGTTGTTGTTGCGGGACCTTTCTCGATGGACAGGTACGCATGAGGGAATGATTAGCACGAACCTTCATGGGGGCTTAAATCCCACAGATGGATGTTGAATCCCTAGCCAAGGGTAAGAAGAAATTGAAGACTTGCACCGGGAGAAAGGAGGGTGTTTCCTTTGGAGCACCCTAGCAGACCTAGACCTAGGGGACCTTGCTCTTCCCACAGGGGTAAGAAGAAATTGAGGGACATGGACATCACCGCCATAGCCATAGATGACATCCCTTGAGTGCCCTAGACATCACCATCATAGCCCTAGACGTCACCTAGAGCTAGGGTTTCATTTTTGGAGGCATTTGTGAGCCTGGTGGCACATGTGTCTCTTGGTGGCATATCCAAGAGAAAGGAGGTCCCATCATGAGCCAACCTTCTCATTTTCGTGAAATGTTTGTTGATAACGTCGTCACCTATGGTCGTCAATCCAGGACAATGGCTCTCAACTATTCGCTTGAAGCACAAGAGAAAAATATCAAAATGAATAAAGCTAAGAGTAAAAGACAATGAATGGGCTAGGAAACAATTGCATTTATGAAAATGTGCAACTTGCTCTCTACAAAGACACTCATAAGTAAGATTTTACATTTCCCTGTTATTACATGCACCCCATGCCCAAACATCTACCCCATACCACTTCATACACTTACATGACCTAGATTAGACCCCACCTGGGAAACATCCCAAACTTAAGAGAGGTTAGCCCAATAGGACACCATGAGACCTTCTCCAAACCAAACTTGTCAAATTTCATAATGTCTTTGAGCATTTGTCTAGGTTTAGGGGGGTTTGATGCACATGTTTGGGTAATTTAATTATTGGATGTGGTTTACATGTTATGATCCATGTGACTTATGAACCCCTGGAGGGCATACTTGTTGTTGTTGCAGGACCTTGTTCGGTGGACATGTACACATGAGGGAATGATTTTCACGAACCTTCATGGCGGCTTAAATCCCACAGATGGATGTTGAATCCCTAGCCAAGGGTAAGAAGAAATTAAAGACTTGCACCGGGAGAAAGAAGGGTGTTGCCTTTGGAGGCACCCTAGCATACCTAGACCCAGGGGACCTTGCTCTTCCCACAGGGGTAAGAAGAAATTGAGGGCTCTGGACATCACCACCATAGCCCTAGATTCCATCCCTTGAGGGCCCTAGACATCACCATCATATCCCTACACGTCACCTAGAGCTACAGTTTCATTTTTGGAGGCATTTGTGAGCCTGGTGGCACGTGTGGGCATCATTTGGGGCATCTGGAGGCCAAGCACCCCACTTTTCCAGCCCAACATTTCACTTATGGGGCTCAACGTCACCCTAAAGGGGCATGAGGTCACCCTTGGAGGTGTCTCTAGATGCAAATTAATTTTATTTATGTCAAAATTGAATTTTGTTATAAATTGGCCAGGGCGACCTTGTTTTGCCCTGAAAAATAATTAAAGGTCAAAATTGTGTATAATAAACATAAAGTACTCTCATTTTTAGACAACAAATGGTCCTTGGGGACAAGAGGTGTGAAATTTGCACCCTATTAGGGTTATTTGTTGAAATTGTGAGGCACCACTCTTGTTTAAGGCTGAATTTTGCTACTTGGATCAATTTTGGAAGTTTTATGGTGATCTTGCATGGTATTCTCATGATTATTCTTGGTGCAAGTAAGTGAAATCTACATTTTGTCATCTATTGAATGGTTTATTGTATGGTTTTATTTTCTCATACAAGATTATTAAATTGCATAGTGTATTTAATGCTTGAAGTAAGAGACTTAAGTTGTTACTTTCTTACTTTTTATTTGTCAAGCTTTTCATTAATTGATCTAGTAGCTAGTGAAACCCTAGAGCCCTAAATTGCTAGCACTCGGGTTTGGACTTAGTTATTGTTGCATAAGTTTTTACTCCATAAGAACGCTGAGAGCAAGGCGCTAGGGCCTAGAATTTCCTACACCCTAGCATCTTGTCTCTTGAGGTCAAAACCTAGGAGGACTTAAGTTACTACTTCTCCTAGGCCTTTTCCCTCTTAAACTTATGTGCATCATTATCATTGATTTGCAGCCTTAGAAGAAGTCATCCACCTTGACTCCATTACCCTTGAAGGCACTAGTCCTCCTGTATTACCTCTTGACAAGACTCGACTCAAACTCCTTCCCTTCATACTCAAACTCTTTCACTTTATACTCTACTAATTTGCTAACCTAGTCTAGAAATACTAACAACTAATTTTCTATTGTCATAATCACTGCTACAACTATCATTTTGCAACTTATATTAGCATACTAACCATCTAAGTCGTCACACAATTTGTATATGGAAAGGTACTATCAATAAGTGTTAAAGTATATGTTTAATTGCCTTTTTAGAGTGCAAATTCTGAAGGTGTTATCGATGTCATAGTTGTTGTTACAACTATTGTTGCACCCTTTAACAACCCTAAAATCATCCATAAAACCATTGGGCATTTGTATTAATCAAACCATAATCATTGGATATTGAAGTAGTGTCTTATTGCTCTATTATAGTACTTTTATGAAGTGGTTTTATTTATGTTGTCATCATTAATTAATGTTGTTTGGACAACCATTTAAGTCATTCATTGACTTGTATTTATCTTGAAAAGTGTGAGTGACAAACCATTATCAAGTTTGCAAGACTATTTTATCTCTTCCTTGTCATCATAACTTGCACCTTTCAAGATACATTGTTGCTACTATGATCTCACTTTCATTGTATAGTAACTTGTTCAAGCAACACATAATTTGTTTAAGAAGTCATTGATTATAACTGTTGCTACTAATGTTTGATGTTTCATTGGTAAAGGGCAGGTAAAAACCCATTTTCATTTCCCTTATCCCTTTCAACTTCACCAAAGTGACTTATTTTTCCGAGTGACCTAGAGAGAGGGGTAGGTTTTCACTATATCTTTTTTCCCTTCATCAACCAACTAGGTCCTGAGATGACTCCTTTGGAGTGAGGCTTTACTCCTTCTAAAGAGAAAGAGGTACCATATTGGGGTGACAATGATAGGGTTACCTCCATGTTACGTCAATCTAAGCCTACTTTCCTTCAGGCTTTGGGCAAGTATAGATTGTGTGATAACAGGTACCAACCTAGTACAACTATATCCCAACCACATGGGCTACAACCCAAGGGTCGATGGGAACCAACCCAATAGAACTATATCCCAACCACATGGGCTACAACCCAAGGGTCGGTGGGCACCAACCTAGTACAAATTATCAATCCATCGATAAGTGTCATACTCAACTCATTCCATCGAGGAGTATCATCACAGGTCAACCCAGCTTAGTCCATCAAGGAGTATGACCTGGAGAATGTCTCACGAAGTTGCAACCATCAACACTTCCTCTTAACGAGAGGGGCATTCTCTATCACTCCAAGTTTATCACAAAAGTACTCGAACTTTGAATTGGAAAGGGAATTGGTGAGAACATCTGCAATTTGTTCATCTGTAGGAAGCTACTCCACCAATACTACTTTCCTTAGCACCATGTCTCGAATGTAATGATACTTGATATCAACATGTTTCAATCTGTCATGAGATATTGGATTCTCTGAGAGCTTCACACGACCTTGTCCACCTATTTATGCTACATGGAGATGCCATGTGCGGAGGCCCTCTGGTATCCTGTACAATTGTCTGCCCAAATTAATAATAACATTGCGTGGTATAGACTCATATACAACATGACGTTTCCACAAGTAAGGTTGGCCTAAAAGAACATCACAACCTTCAAGGGGGGAAATATCACACAATACCTCATCCTTGAAGGGTTTGATGTCATAGGGCATGCAACATTGTTGGCTGACGCGGAGATTTCTCCCTTGGTGGAGCATCTAATGGTGTAAAGCTACGGATGTGGTTTTTTTGGCAAGTCCAACCACTTGGCAACCTCTATTGAGATGAGATTCTTTTGACTTCCATTATTGACAATGAAGTGCAACAAAGCACCCTTCACCCACATTTGCGAGTGGAAAAGGTGTTCATCTTCCTCTTGTTCTTCGGGTTCACTTGGCTGGACCTTGGTGGTAGCGATGGTGGCACTGGGTTCCGCATCAACGATCTAATTACCCTTATCTGGTTCTGATTTTGAGTCAGAACCCACATATGACTTTGAGGCTTTCAACTCGACCACCAATGACTGCTTTCAGCGACATTCATAGGTGTTATGCTAGGGACTTTTATGGAATTCACACCACTTTCCAATGCCTCTCTTCGTGTTCCCATTACCCTTCTTTTTTGGCGATTTGGATTGGTTGTATTTTGGTGTACCACCCTTGCTCTTTCCTTTGTTCTGCGATTTGGCGCTACCTTTACCCTGTTTCTGCTGTAAGCAAATCACAGACCCAAACTCTCGCTTCTTCTAATTAAATTTATGCTCAATTTTGACGACATATCAATAAGTCGTGCCCAATATCGATAATTTATGCTTCTTCTGATTTCGACGAGGGATCCAACTTGGTCCTCTTCTCTATTGATACATGGATATAAATTGAACATCCAAATATGTGGAAATGATTCACATTTAGCTTCACACCAGTGAATGCCTCCTCTGTTGTCTTTTCCTCCAAGATTTGTGAGAACACTTGTTCTTGATGTACACTATTGTATTGCATGTCTCTACCCAAAGAAACATTGCCAAGTCCTAGTCATGAATCATGGCCTTAGAAGCCCCTATGATGGATCGATTATTTCACTCTGCAACTCCATTCCACTGTGAGTTGTATGGAACAATGAGTGTCCTCTTGATCCTCACCTCCTTGCATAAACCCTCAAAATCCTTGAAGGTATACTCACCCCCATTTTTTGGTCTAGAGACTTTGATCTTCTTCCATGTTTGGTATTCAACTATAGATTTGAACTCTTGAAACCTGTTAAAGACCTCATCCTTGCTCTTTAAGAAGTAGAACCAAGTCTTGAGAGAGAATTCATCAATAAATGAAAAATAATACTTGCTTTCTAAAATTGATGCCATTGACATTGGTCCAAAAACATGCATATGCACTATGTTTAGAATCTCCTTAGACCTATGCTCGTTGCTTAAGAAGGGAACCTTGGCATGATTTCCAAGTGTGCACCCTCTGCATACTCCCTGTTGGTCAATGTTGAACTTTTGAAGACTTGTGACCATCTCCCTCAGAATAGGCAATGCCTTGTGATGCAGGTACCCCATCCTCTTGTGCCAAAACTCGCGCAAGATGTCATTGTTATGAACTAAATCTCGAAAAGGTTCACCCTGCAACATGGAAAGATTACATTCTTTGATCCCTAATATCTGAGTTGTATTTAGGGTAGATTCATTCGGCTTGATGAGGACTTCTTGGTTCTTGAACTCCACAACATAGCCCTTATCCTCCATAATTGAACTTGAAATAAAATTCTTCCTGATACTTACAACAAACAAGACACCAGCTAAGTCTAAAGAGTTATATGACTAGCACTGGAAGGGAATACTACCATTGGGTACTTGGCATCATTACCAAGCTCAACTTGAACCCCCTAAGTCTTGTGTTGTTAGACTAGAAAACAACTATCGTGTTGATTTCATATGATGAGATGCTCCGATGTCCTTGAAATTGTGTTGGTATAAAGGTAAGATACCATTGAGAAATATTTTTCAAACATAGCGAAAAGCTCATTCATTTGGGTTTCTACAGACGTTGCTACCTACTTTTTCCATTGCGTACTTTTTCCCTTCTTCTTATTTGGACACTATGATGCATAATGCTTATGCTTATGAAAAATGAAACACTTGACTTTACTCAAGTCCTTTTTACCTAGCTCTAAGGTTGACCCCTCATTCTTTTCCTTACCCTTACTAGTTCCTTTACCTTTTCCCTTATTTGTCTATCCAAATAGGGTTATATTCTTGTCACCACATTTCTCATTGGCTTTTGAATTCATCCAAGTCTCCTCCTAGATATAGTGATCCAACAACCTTTCAAAGTTAGGAAGGTTCTCGTGAGCACAAATACCTTTGACAATGCGTTTCCATGACACTCAGAATCCATTTAGTGCCATGTTCAGTGGCTTTGCATTTGAAATATTTTCCCCAATTGTTTCAAGTTGATAACGAATCTATCTGACCTTCATGAGATCACTGGTGATTGAATTTGATCTGACATATCTATGGTTCTAAGTTTAATTCACAATATCATCTTTATGTTTATGTTCTCACTTAGTAGAGGCCAATCAAGGCATTGAATATCTATTTTGTAGCCTTCTTCTCAGATAAGTGAGAAATCAAATGATCTTTTATGGCATCCATGATCATCCACTTGGACTTCACTTGGCCTTCACTTCCTTCCTCTTGTGAGATGAGAATCATGATGGATTTGTAGGTTCCGCGACAACATCTTTGACAATGTCCTAGAAATCATTTTCTTCCAACAAGAGTGTAATTTTGACTTTCCAAGATAAGAAATTTGAGGCACCATTCAATCTATCTTTGAATCTAAGGCTACCTACTTCCAACTTTAAGATCTACTACACAAACTCCCAGATCTTAAAATTAGTCCTTAAAAATATTGAAACCCTCTAAGTGCTTGTCTTTGTTTCCAACAATGGATTTACCACTGCAAACCCTTGAGAATCTCAATAAAAGAAATAGCTCTAATACCATGTAGGAATTTTGAG
>ML785751.1:572572-589566 GCA_009831015.1 Picea engelmannii
AAAAATAGTTTTGATCTTGTTAAGGAATTCTTTATAGTAAATTAGCATAATCATATTTTGTATTTCTTCATGGCACCGTAATTTCTCTTCAAATCTAGTTGTAATAGTGCCTTTTATATTATTGATATTTTGAAGAGTGGTAAGAGGTGAAGGGGATAGGGGGTTATTGCTCTTTATTTTAAGATTATAATCTATAAAGTGATTTTAGATTTTCTTGATTTCCCTCCCAAACTTCACAACAACCAATTATTTTTATAACCCCTAACAACTAACACTATAACTTTTCACCTATAAACCATAGTGACTATAAACTTTATACTTCTCTTTCCCTAACATATATAACCTCTAATCCTTAATATTTATAACCACTATAACTCTTAATCCATATCAATCCCATCACCCTTAATTCCTAATCATTATAAACCATACCTTCTGATCTAGGAGGATATTCATATTCGACAAATTAAGGATGTCCCAATTTCTACTAAGAATTGTCTGCACGACGAAGAACTCACCGAGATATTTCCGATGCAAATTGAATGGGGTCAAATGGATTTCGTATGTGAAATATGTATCTCGTTGAAGTTTTGGGAAAGGAGAAAAAATAAAAATGGTTTGATAGCTAATGCAAATGTAAGAGCTACGCAACATTGTGGGTTGATAGTCTAATGGGAGTGTTGAGATCTTTATGGGCATAGTTGATATTTTTTCTCAACCTATCCCTTGAATTGTACCCATATCCTAATTTATTGGATCTAGAGTATTATTCTCTCCTTAGAAGGTTAAGGTAATTCTCAACAATGTACAATTATTAAATTCCATTTTTTCTCTTCGAAAAAAAAAGAGGATTCGTAAGCTCTTTGAAGGAGAATAAACAAGTAGACTTGCGTTTGAATTTTTATCCATTTTTGTATAAAGGAGATAAACCCCTTATTGGGGGGACTTTGTAAACCTCGTATTGGAAGAATAAGTCCCTTATTGGTAGAATAGCCCACTTATTGTGAAAATATGTTGTCCTTCTGTAAAGGAGAGAACCAACTGCTTATTGGGAGAATATTTTCAGCCTTTTTTGTAAAAGGAGAAACACTTTGTAAAGGAGAGTTAATGGAATGGTTTGTTGATTGAGTGAACCCATAGACGTAGCCAAAGTTGGTGAACTTCCTTATCAATATGGTTTGCATATTATCTCGTTTGTTTGTTGTTTAGTTTCAATGTTAAATGATGAATTTTAATTATTATGCTAGTTTTCAAGRCCATGATGGAAAATTGTGAAATATGTATARCATCTGGTAAAGAAGAAAAACCGRGTCATTTTTATATTACTCGTTTTAGGATTACCTTCCAACCTCTATAACATATAATTCTTAACCCTTGCAACCTTTCTATTATAACCCCTAAACTCCGAACATTATAATCCTAAACCTCTAAATACCAATCTCTATAATCTGTATATCTCTTAAATCATATCACTCTTAACTGATAATTAGTACCCGCATGGATCCTTTTTAACATCAGATTGAATGAGCATTACAATAAATAAATAAATGAAATTGAGATGCAAATCTAGCTAGTGTATGTCTCTCTAAATATTCTCTTCAAAAGAGGTACAAAATTGATGTCTTTTTCTGCAATGCAAAACGATTATAAAAAATATGGTCATGTTGATTTTTTTCTTGTTAATGGTTTTTTTAATAGTTGAATTATTGACAATTATACATATTTTTCAAATTTCTGATTTTTTTTAAATCTTCCAAAAATGATATAATAAAAAAAATATCGGATATCCAAATTTTGCTCGATTTATAGACATTGATTTTTTTGTGTATATTTCTAAAGACAAACACAAAGAGTATAAATAAATTAAAACACAATGTTTTCTAAAAAATGTTCTGTTGTAATCTCTATTTTTGAACAATGGCTGGTGTTTTAGCTGTGGTGTTGAGTTTATTTTTATGTCCCTTAAATCTTCACAAGCAATTGTATACAAAGTTTATATGTTGATGTTTCAAACCTAAAGTTACGTCCATCATCAAGATGGCAATAAGTCTAAAATATGTTGTTGATCATCATCAATTCATAATGTTGATGATGTCAATAAAGTCATGGATATGAGTTCGATAAAGTTGTCATGGGTATTGATTGATTATTTTATCATGAACGCAAATTAATTAGTGTTCGTGTTATTTTTGTAAAAAATGTTTTAGTTAAATTTATTATTATAATTTTATAATAGCTAGCACTCTTGTTTGAGTATATATATATATATATATATTGTAAGTTAAAGATATTTATATTAATATCATACAAGAAAGAGTACAATGATTGTTTTTTGTGGCCTTCCATATTGGAAACCAGGCCACAAAGAGTAAAAAAATATCATCGTTGTTTTCTCTGTCATATTAGAGTTGTAACTAGTTATCATAATTTTTTCATGTATTCCTAGTGGAATGTATACAAGAATAAAAGCATAAAATCCAACAACAATATAGTGATAGAAAACATAATAAATATCAGTAGCCTAGAGCTAAAAAATACTAAAAACAGAGTTGACGTGTCAAATATCGACAAGCATTACATAGTAGATGACCGTGTCAAGTTGTCGTTACCATGAGTACCTTCATCCTCACATTATCCTTGCTTCTTTAGTTACATCTCCCACACATTGCTAGGATGAATTTTCTTCCCCTATAACGTGTTGGTCTCAACCAAAGTGCAACATGGAACATCGTGATGCAACCACCTAACATCCCATTCGCGTAGTCATTGTCTACGTTGTTGAGTTTTGAGCATTCTTTACGTAGCTAATTTGAAATTCCTTCATTCCAAGCTAGTTGAATATATTCAGTCTACCATTTCACTCCTTCATTGGATAGACAATCTGCTAGACCATTGGCCTTTCGATGAATGTGGGAGGGAATAATGGTAGGGATGAGAACCACTAGTTCTATATTCTGTTGATATTTAGGAGAAAGTCGTCGTTGAAGTATAAGCTTGTAGGAAAATACAAGCTTTGATCATTGAGCCTGTGATATCCAAATCCTGAGGACAAATAGAGAACTTAGAGTGGCTACAACTAAAATGCCAGAGTTTATAGATGAAATTTCAGAACAATATAGACATCCTTACAAAGCTAGAGTAGAAGATGCAACGAGAGATATAACAACTGCAAGAATAGTACAAGAAGGTGTAAGCTGAGGGCATCGCCTCAGATGCTCTAGATGACAAGATGGAATAGGTACAATGCATAACACTAAGACATGATTATTTGGAAGTTGACAAGAAAAGACTAAAGAAGCTGACAAGAGAACTAACGAGGAAAGTTCAATCCCAATTTACGATGACTTAAAATATGAAGCAAACAATAGACGTCAAGTGGAAAATGTTGACATGGGTAGTACTAACTACAAAAGACTTGACAAACATTTCGACAATAAAATATTCTCAAAAAATCCAAGGAGAAAGCATAAGATGGAATCTTGTTTTTGATTAATTCAATAGATTTAGAGACACAACCATACAAAAACTTCCAAACTTAGAGACTATTTTTGAAGAATGAGATGTAGTACCAAAGTCTAGGATGAGTTAGAATATCAGGAAATTGTTGAAGCATAGTTTTGACTAGTTGTAGCTGCAAAGAAGACTTCAGTAGAAAGTGAATTAGAAGAATCCATGAGACTATGAAAACCAAAGTATGTGGTTTCACCAAAGCTTGAGTACACAAAGGCTAAGGAGTTATCTTATTCATCCTCTACACCCAATCTCTTTGACCTTATGCACATATTTCTAAAGGCATAGGCCCTTTTATATGAGTGGGTTACAATTAACAAATTCTCCAGTATATTCAGGAATCAATTGTAACCACTCTAGTTGACTATATATATGAGGGTGTTAGTATCTCAATTACTTTCTATGTAATGAGTTCTACTCATGAGTTATGCAATATTCATCATTTTGATAATATAATGGAGCTATATTCTAATCATGTATTTGTATCAGTGATGTATGTTGATGATTTAAATATTGTTATACTTGATATCCACGATGTTAGCTTAGTTAGCTTGAATGAATAAGATTAAATAATAAGTGATAGAATGAACACCCTCACTAAATATTTAATACATTGCACCTTAATAACATGGCAAATATGTCCTCCTTCCTTCTACTAGATTGAATACATCGGTGCCCTAAACTACATTAGGCCTATGTTGGACACATTTTGTAATGTACCTAGGGAGGATAATATGAACTACCCAAGGAGGTGCCTAAGGGGGATAATGAATGTAATGTGGCCATAATCATGGAATAGACACACTATGTAGTTCAATTAAATAATATAATAATAAGGGGTAGTTGGTATGGACCCTTAAAAATCTCATGAGAAACTATAAATACACATGAGTATCATTGTATTGAGATGTGTTGGATATTGTTTATTATGTTGTAGTAAGCATGGCTTGTGGATTGATTAGTAAGCATGGCTTGTGGAGTGATTCCTTCTTTAAGGAGTATTCAATGATGTTACCCTACCTTAAAGGTTCTTTTCTATATTTGTGTATTCTTTATGGTGTGGATGTATTTTGGTATTTTTAAATTTAAGGGTCTATTCTCAAACTTAAGGGTTTATATTTCATGTTTTATCTTTATCTACCAAGGTTTTCTACAAGTGGTATCAGAGCTCTTTCTTGGACAGAAAAGTGGAATATTTTTTTTTCTTTTTGCATATTTTTAAAGGAAAAAGTAGGATGGCAATATTTAGATCCATTTCTGAAACTTTCTCTGTAGAATCTAAAGAAACCAAATGTAGAACTAAGTTCTTCTCGAAAAAATATCCCAAGTGAAAGAAAATGATCGTCCAAATCAAATTCCGAAAAATGAAGATATCGTTGATTTAAAATCAATGATGTTAGGGTTTTTCGAGTTACGACCTTGTAGATTGTAGAGCATATATCTTTTGATATAGTATCGAGAACTCCATCAAAGAAGAATTAATAGATCTAGAATGGCCACTACATTTTATAATTGTGGTCATAACAAAGATTCCAAGTAATAGTGAAGGAGTTATGATAATTTCAAAATAGTATTCTAAAAACCCTAGCCTCACACAGGAGCTCCATTGAAAGTAAGTGATTTTCTTCAAAGTCTTAGTTCTATTTTGTGTTATAACAAGCAAGATGCCTTTCATAGGAAAATTTGAGGATATTAGTATTGAATAATACATACATTTGACAAAGTCAGCTTGGAATGAACATTGGAGAGATATGTTACACTGTGGCTTTAAAGAAGATGCTACTAGATGGTTGGAGTTTCTTAACCATGACAATATGAAGGAACTTTCTAATGAAGCATATGAACAAGTATTTTTAGACGGATGGTCTCATGCCGTGAAGAAGGATAAAGAAATCATTAAGGGTTTATTTTTAGGTGAGCACTTCCTATTACATGTTCATGGATGTCTTCGACAAGAAAATGTTATTATTTTTATAAACCCTAGTGGCAAGCACAATTGCAACAATGTTAACTTGGATAATAAATTGCAAATCCCCACCAAAAAGATTCAAATCGCACAAGTTGAGGGTGAGAATGTGAACATTTTTAAATATTTGAAGGTTACTATGGATAAATATGTGTTGCATTCACATTTTCATGCTATATATGTATGGATGATGTGGATATTGTTTTGGGATATCCTTATATGGACTTGATACAATTAATATTAATGTGAAAAAGAAGTTTATGAATATTTGGTACAAAAAAAAATACATTGCAGGATATTTCTACTACTAAACAAGAAGGGCCCAAGGCGCACATGAAGAAATATTTGCAAGAAAAATAATTGCAATATCTACTAATGTCTGTAATGAAGGCTCTAAGGTTGAATCAAAAGAAGATCCTACATAAGCACCCAAAGAAAATCCCAATGAAGGGCATAAATATGAAGACGAATCTAAAGAGCTACATGACACAAAAGGAATCGCCACCCACACCACTTGGAGAAACAACAATCATCAAGGTAAGGGTGCAACCATTAATGAACTTACTGCGAACCAACATGGAACAAGAAAGGCACTCAATATGGAGGCACATGGAGGACTAGAAGAAATAAATTGAGATATGAGAGTAGTACAACAACAACATGGAACCAAAGGAGCAACCATAATCAATATCGAGGAAGCAAGAAAGTAGTTGGACCCTATGTCCATGTTTCACTTGGATGGATTGATGTTCGTGCTTGCTACTAGTTGACTACATTGCTCCAGAGATCATATTATATGGCCTCCACCAATATTTTGAGAATGGAACATGCGAAAGGGGATGGAATGTAATGTATCTGGGAAGGATAATATGGGGTACTTAGGGAATTGCCTAAGGGGAATAATGAATGTAATGTGGTCATAATCATGGAATATTCCCACTATGTAGTTAGAGGAAATGATATAATAATAAGAGGTAATTGGTATAGGCTCCTACGAATACTCATGAGAAAGTATAAATACACATGAATATCATTGCATTTAGATGTGTTTAATGTTGGATGTTGTTTATTGTATTGTAGCAAGTATGGAATTTGGAGTGATTCACTCCTTAAGGAGTATTTGATGGCCTTACCCTATCTTAAGGGTTCTTTTTCTACATTCTTGTATTATTTATGATGTGGATATATTTTGTAATTTCCAAAATTAAGGGTTTATCTTGCATATTTTATCTTTTATCTACTAAAGTTTGCTACACATTCTATGGACATTGGGTCTATCATATAGCCAACAATGATGTCAAACCATAACTTTAAAAGTTCATTAATTAGAGGCTCAATATATACATCCATAACTTTAACTTGGTACCTACCTAATTATTTGAAAATATGCATATTTATTACCTTGTACATATAAGAGATTATATAACAAACAAGACAAACGAAATGGCATGTTGAAAACGCTATTATAAACATATACTTGAAACAATCATTGCCAACATTGTGTACTCCCCCCTATTTATTGACATCCAAAGAGGAAGGTTATTGCTTACAACAAATATAGGCCACACTAAGTAAATAGACATGAGCTCTCCAATTGGATTGACATTGTTAGTGACTAATGATCACCTAAAATTATGAGGTTCTTTAAAAAATGGTCATCTTTCCTCAATGTCCCTAAATGCAAAACCATATGCAAGAATTCACATAACACTATTTTCACTTCTTTTCTTGCATGGCAATCCATAAATCATGCTATGTTTTTGCACCTAAAGAATTCTTCAAAATTTAAAATTATGAGAAAATGATGAAGAACCTTATAGGGAACTTTATTTGTTATTTTATTGAATCGATATCTATTAATTCCACGTTGAGGCCATTCAAATTTGTTGCATGTTGTCCATAATATATAATATGATTAGTAGGATGTGCATCAATAGTTTGATACTCCATTCTTACAACTTTCATAACATCAAACAATTATCGATATGTATGATATAAAGTATTCAATGGTGGTAGGAGGAAATCAACTAACAATTTACAACATTAAAAAATAAAATATTGCACTGAATATTCACCAATATTTCCTCCTTTATACAATTAACACTAAAAATAATATGTCCATTGGATGTAGCTTGGGTGGTTGGGAGGAATGATTGTTACCCTCCCCACCTAGGTTCAATTCCTTGTGAGTGACATGTTGTGCCCTTAAATGGGTCTATAAGATGATCTTGTTGTTGAGCCCCCAATATTCTGAAAATACTCGGCCTCACTATGTTCTCTTGCATATTTACGGGGGGGTTTCATGGATATAACAAGAACCGATATCCGGTGACGTGAACCACATGAAAAATAATAATAATAATAATAATAATAACATTTTTTTCATTTATGAAGAATTATATTACATACCTTAGGATCTATGTAAGACAGGTGTTTCACAAACTATTCAATACCTTCAAAAAAAATAGTAGAGAGAATATTTGTCTTTGAGCCTTCTGTTGAGCACTCAACACACCCTAAAAATCCTATCTCAAATTTTTACTTTTTGGGTACCACTTGATCTTTTCATTGTTTGAATTTGACCTCAGTATGAAAATGTTGCATGTGCTTATCACTTTGTTTTTCATTTTAGTTTTTAAATTTTTCTTAAACATGCGATAAATCTATAACTTAAAGCACTATAGAATCGACAGCCAAAATTTTTCCCAACATGCTCGTAGACTCGTCATCGGAAAGAATTACAGGAGGAAGAAAATCACTCGGGAACACCGCAGTCGTCGACAGTCGATCCTCATAGGCATCGGCGAATGGACGTTTTATTTCGTGAACTAACTTCACCAAGGATATCGTCGATGACCAATTCCTTCGGCATCAACGAAAGGTTAAAATAATAAGCGTTGAACGAAAATGAAATAATAATCGTCGATCGTGACTTCTGAAACGTTTTCGTTATTAGGAGATTCGAAGGACGATAACCCATGAAGAAACTACGTGTTAGTTTTATTTCCGAAGGGCGATCCCCGATACTCACCCAACATCGCCAGTCGCAATGTTAAGCTCAGTTTAGTGCATTTGACTTAAACAAAGTCCCGAGTCCGACCATTACACATGAACTGATTTTCAAGTTCTATTTAATGAGTCCTAAGTCAGTGATGCCACGTCAGCATCAATCGGCGTCGAGAGTTTTTGTTAGGAAAATATCAACCAAAATACAAAGCAACTCAGAGCTATGCTAATTATAAAATCAAGGCTAATTTACAAGAAGCTGAGACAAGAACACAATAGTTTTACACACAAAGAGGGAAATGATGCATTCAATTGCTATGACTAGAATCCTTTCAGAAAATTTTCAAAGTTTTATATATTAAGATTCCCTTCGGGTTCAGGTTACATACAGTTAACACTACCAGCACCTTTTGGCCAACCGACCCAGTCACATTGAGAACGTGAAAATTTTCACAACAAACAAGGAAATTTATCAAAATTATGCATCACGTCTGAGAAAACAAAACAGTGTCCGCCATTCATGTCTCTTTTGCACGTGGATTTTATCCCGAGCTGCTCCGCGCTCCTTGTGGTGTTTTCATGTCCTGTTCTTCCGATACCCTTTGAGATTCATGTAGTTGCACGATCATATCTTGTGCTTCCCGAAGCTATATTTTAAGCCAGGTTACATTACCTTCACGACCTTGCGGTGCGAACACCTCAGGGTTCTTTGCCGCCAACTACCGTCATAACCCTCTATTCTCCTGGTAAAGTTCAGCTATAGCAATTTGTGCCTGTTCCAGCTGCTGGTTAGGATCTCGAATGTTAGAACCCCAGGTTTCCATCCTTCTTGTTCTGCTCCCACTTCCTCGACTTGCGGTTTCGACCGATTCGAGCCAGATAGCGTGCATTAAGGACTCTTCGGCAGTTGATCGTATACACGACTCGACCGGGTTTTGCTGCTCCCCAGCTTCCTTGTTTTTTTGAGGCCTCCCCCTCCTCCATAGTATCTGCTGCGAAGGGAGCGTGTTCTCCAACCTGCGTCCTTTTGGCATAGTTTCTTCCACTTCGGTATCCGCACAGAGCGACACTATAGCTTCCGCGCGAAGGTCACAATTTTCCTTTGGAACCTCAGGAATACCCGCTGCTGATAAGAACAAGTCCTAAGCATGTTGGGGCTCAGGCCTGGCGCTCTGAATGCCCTGCAAACCCCGCCTCGCATTTTGAGGAAATCCCATGGCACGATAACGTATTTGTTTAGACATCTGTGACTGGACAAAAGACCAAAACACAGAGATAGATCGAATTGGGCTCACAAGAGGAGTCTCCACTGGTGCATAAGCTCAGCGAAATGAATAAAACTCTTACATAACATCTAGAATTTATAACGGAGCGAGGCAGCAAGCCGAAACGTGCCAAGGGACACTGAATGCATTGCGACATGACGTTTCAAAGAATTATCGTGCCACATCTGCGTGACGGGTATGACCCAGCGCATGCGAGATGTAGCCGATAGGAATTGCAGGGGATGTGTGGTACAATCATCTTGATTCCTTTCAATCCCCCCAGCCTCCATAATGAGATGATGATTGTCGATGCACTTGCTGATGTGACACCCGTGAGAGCAATCTGCCTCGATCAGAAGCATTTAATGACTTCACTTATAACAATATCCGATATTTTGGGAATGTACTCATAATTTTGGAACATGTTCGGCTTTGACAACCTTTCCCTACTCCAAGGGCTAGCCAGCCACTGGCGTGAATTTGACTCTCATGTTGTCCATATCCGATCTACCATGCTGTGGCGCACGGATGTAACCCACCCCAATTGAAGAAAATGGCGGCGCTAACAAAGACGTTACAGATAATTTGAAAGGTTGCAGAGATCACATAAGTATCAAACAACCATGCTTAGCGAGCTTTACAGGTATGCATCAGTCTGTTTTTCTTCCCGCTTATGCTTTTCATATATTTTGTTGAGTATTGTCCTATAAGAAATTTCTAAAACGATTTTAATCCCGAGTGCAGGAAAAATATCTCTGACTATTGAGCAACATTGGCTCTGTGACTTCACCAAGGAATCTTAGAGAAACCATGTCCGAAAAATCAACAAAGCGATGAAGGATATCAGACTCCCTGAGTTCAGCACCCCTGACAACTTCATCGACTTGTGCTACATAGTCGAATCGCATACCAAGCAAGATTTAGTATGGGTTGAAGAACTAGCGACAGTGACCGACACAGCGCCAGGGAAAGTTCAATGATTTATGGAACATCTGATTAGGGCTCGGATTGTGCTACAACAGTTAAACACCAGTCTAGTGAAGTATCGAGCGCATGCAGTGGAGGTCAGAGGAATTTACGTGGCTCCGATGGAGCAGCAAAGATTTCCATGGGCCCAAACTTGCGAGTAGTTGTTTATCAGTTGGTCAGAGTATGAGGAATGTCACCCTTTCAAGTGATATCTTGAGTTGATTTTTAAAGAAATTGTTAGAAGAGGATGCCACGTGGCGAGTTTTGTTTTGTTCAAACTACACTTAGCCATTATTTTCAGTTGAATTTTATGTTATAAATAAGAACATCGACCAATTAGTTAAGGGTCGATGGTTGTTGCAAGAACTCTTTCTTTCTGGTTGTTAAAAATTATTTTGAAGCTCCCTTTGAATTGAGAATTCCTTCTGGACCAAAGACAAAGTTATTTTCATCAAATGCATGTGATTGGACGTGGAGAAGAACTATTTTCTATCTCGTTTCATGAATGATACTGTAATGAGTAAGAGCTATTTAATCTATTGTCAAGTTATCTGGTGCAATATTTTGTTGTTCTTTACTTTAATGATGAAGATGAATCGTGGTGTTATTATGTGATGGATGATTAAGTAGGTGAATTATTTTGCTTTCCATTGTCTCATCGCATAAGTGTTTTCTTTCTGGTAATTAATTTATCATACAGTAATTGGATGCTCATATGGTTAATGTATTAGTACTAGGCTTGTGGTGTAAAATTGTTGTATGCATGCTTGAGCAGCGGTTTATCCCAAGTTTAGCCTCTTCCCTGGTAGTTAAGCTTAATTCTATTTTTTTTCCAAGTTGGTTTATATCGGCTTACATATTATATCGGTCCCACCCAAGAGAAAATACAAAAAAGAGATAGTTTGAACTGAAGGAAGAGCCTTCACAAGAAAACATAAAGTACATCGATAATTTGATCGGATCGCAAGATCTCGAGAACCATTCTACTATTAAATTTCACAGAGTCTAATTGGGCCTCGGTGTCGGGTTTGGTTCCTTATGTTGAATCAAGGGACTTAGGACCCATCAACAGAATTGGCACTAGAAGGAGGGTCGAGAATGAATGGTTGGATATGTATTTTACATAGTATTTCAATCAACCTATAGATTCAAAACAACCCACATGCATGGCTAGTCATTCCCAAGACAACCCACACACGTTGAGTACTCGTGGAACGAGTAACTCAACCCAGCCCGAGGAAGAATCTTTTAACCCTGAAATACCTTACGCTCTTCCTCATGAGGAGGTAAATCAATTCAGAAGAATCACAAAAGCCTACGCCCGACAGATTGGTGTGTTGTCCTTAGCTCCAATACTCCCTCGAAGAAAACTTAATAGATTTCACAATCACCGAAATCCAATATCCTCTTGATTTGATACCCGAAACGCTAGTCGGTGACGTCTTTGAACTAGACAATTTTTCGGAAGAGGAGGAGTTTAACTCAAAGTCTAAATATATGGAAGGAAACAATGACTATAATGAAGAAAAGGGGAACCCACCTCTAAACAATCAACCCTGGTTGGCCAGAGACGCTTTGGCCCTCCCGGGACCAGTCCATAACCTTCCCCGACATCCAAAGAAGTTGCTTCCTAAGTTCAATCCTGAAACCTCTGGATTTTCTGAATATCATATCAAGAAATTTATACTAGCGATCAGGCTTATGAACGTCCATCATGAAGACGTGGTTTGAAGAATTTTCCCCTACACTTTTGAGAACTCAGCCTCCACATGGTATTTTAACTTACCTGTAGGATCCATAAATAGCTGGACGAAGTTTCAAAAATATTTTCTAGATAAGTTTGCAGAAGAGACTACTACAGGAGATTTGATGGCTGAGTTGTTCGCCGCCACCATGATTTCGAAAGAGAAGGTTAAAGATTTTAATCAAAGATTCACGACCATCTTAAACAAATTTCAGCCCAAAGCCAAACCGACTCAGGACTTAAAATCAAAGTATAAGCTAATGCGCTCCCAGCTTCTATTTCCATGTTTGTGAAGAGGGCTGCCAAACGAACCTTAGCTGAAAATTTTGAAGAAGCTAAAACAATAGAATTCCATATGAAAGGGTGTAAAGAAGGTCGTGTCTCTTTAGTTAAGAAAGAAGCTCAACCTCCTCCTAGGAGAGGACTCCTTCTTACTAGACCACCAGGGAAACAAGTCGAACAGACTCCCGACAACGGTAATGGAGACATAGAATATCTACAACGCATGGTTAAGAAATTATCAAATGAGATCATAGACATGAAGAGAAATGCAGGGGAAGGAAACCAAGGCCAAAGGCCATATAAGACTTTCTTTAAAAGGAACCCGTCATTCAAAGCCATTAAACCTCCCCCAGCTAACTTAAATATTGATCTAGGGAATGTCGCATCTGATTCTTTTTGTACTTATCACCAGGAAAACCACTCTTAAACAGACTACCCCCAATGGGTGCATGCCATGAATTTGATGGCCAACTGGTTTTTAAACGAGGTTTCCCTAACCGAACAACCAAGCAGTTCGGGTATGAATATTGTTGACCAGGAAGAGATTGACCCACCAGAAATACAACCATGCTGATATGGGATCCTGACTTAATTATTCCTTCCGATGACCTATTTCAGGTTCAAGAACCACCCGTAGAGATCTCGGTTGTGAAAACTAGAAGTAAAGGGCCTCTCGTCTCAAAGGATCCTACTACCACCCAAACGTCATGGGAAAGGTCAACTCCCGATCACCCGAAAGCACCTTTTTCTCCCCGTAAGAACCCAATTAGCATCCATACACGAGAATTGCCCAAACTGGAGTACAACGTAGTTGAATATCTAAATAATTTGAAGGCTAATATATCCGTTATGGACATATGGAAAATCCCTCAGCTAAAAGATTTCTTTCTACAAGCGTTGAAATCAGTAGAAAACCCTACGACAAGCAATGAACAACAAATAAATCTAACTTCCACAGATCTAGTAAATAAACCAACTGTGAATACCTGCTCAGAAGATAAGAAGGGAAAACCTTTTGTCCCACCATTTATCTTAACGTTTGAAGTCTTCAACGGGAACCTCCACAATTGTTTGGTAGATTCAGGAGCATCTTCCAACGTCATGCCCTTGTCTATTTGAAAAAAATTAAATGTCATTCCTCTCAAGAGCGATAAACATGTGATACAGCTAGACAGGACCTAGGTCAAAGTCATGGGGGAACTTAGAGAGGTAATGATCAGAATAGTGACACATCCTAAGTTTGTGCAATTGATTGACATCATTGTAGTAGACATCCCAGAGGCCTATGGGTTACTACTAAGTCGAGATTGTTCTGAGAAGTTAAACATGTACTTTAGTACAGATTGGGCACACCTTTGGCTACCACTGAAGGGATACAAGAATATGATCAGAATCGATAGGGAGAGATACCTGAAACACGCGATCACTGATCTAGAAGACCTGAACGAACCCTCGCCCACAAATTTTCTCGTGTTGGGCAATTATTCCTACGTTTCCCACTTCGGAAACTTTTCTCCTCTCTTATCTGATGTCCCTCACACTCAAAACTTTGAAATGGTTTTTCAAGAGAAGTCGTCGATACTGACAGAAGACACCCTCTTCTGTTAAGACCCTGCGCTAGAGATTACAGAACAAAATATAGGCGAGAAAGAAAGTAATAAGGAAGAGGAAAAGGGCGATTTTTGTTCACAAATTTGGACCATATACTTTGATGGATCTAAATCGCAGGAGGGATTAGGGGCAAGGCGCATCCTCATTGATCCAAAAGGTAAACGTCATTTCCTATTCTGTAAACTAGAATTCGAATGCACCAATAACACCACCGAGTATGAAGCTCTAGTACAAGGGTTAAAGAAAGCCATAGACTTGAACGTCAAAGAATTGAAAGTTTTCGGGGACTCGGAGATTATCATAAGACAAGTAAGGAATACTATACATTGCAATTCCCCGCACCTAAAGAATTATCAGCAGGAATTGCATAGGTTAATGGAGCAAAGAATATCCTTGTTGATTCCCTAGCCACAGTTGCTTCAATATTGTCACCTCTGGAAGATTATCAAGCCTCCCGATTCACTGTGGAACTACTCTACAAACCATCAATTCCTAACAATATTTGTAATTGGAAAGACTTTGAAGGAGATGAACAGATCATAAACTTTCTGACCAACCAAGAAAATTTCAAATATTTGGCCATTGACGATGAGGTATTCCAGGAGAAATCGACAGAAAATGATCCTCAAATAGGCCATCCTATTGACAGATCTAAATCTCACACCATCCCGAAAGGGATAGCTAATCTAGAAAATCTGTTTGATCTGAAAGAACGATTTAGGGGGCCTAAAAATGCAAAGACCGGTATCTCATGTCCCCTGCATGAAACTATAAATATCGAAACCTCGGAAAACCCAAAGAATGTGAATCTCGGCAAGACTATATCTAAAGAGGAAAGAAAGGCTTATCTCAAACTGTTCACATAATATCAAGATGTCTTCGCATGGTCCTACCGAGACCTGAAACTTATGGCACCCGTATCATTCAACACACTATATCGTTAAAACCTGAGGTGAAACCTTTCCAATAGAAGCTCTGACAGTATCACCCATCCCTGGAACCTCTCATTTATCAGGAATTAAAGAAACTTTTAGGTGCCAAGATCATTTTCCAGGTTAGGCATTTCGCGTGGGTAGCAAATCTGGTTCCTGTGAGGAAACAGTCTAGAGAAATTCACTTATGCGTAGATTTTAGAAACCTCAACAGAGCTTCGGAAAAGGACAATTACCCAGTCCCGCCAATGGAGAAACTCCTGCAGATAGTGTCTGGCTCAGAGATTTTCTCTCTACTGGACGGTTTCTCAGGTTACAACCAAGTCCTGGTTTCGGAGGAAGACCATTTAAAAACTACCTTCCGAACCAAGTGGGGAACCTTTGCTTATAAACGCATGCCTTTTGGGTTAATCAACACAGGAGCAACCTTCCAAAGGGCCATGGATGTATCAGTTTGGGGACTAATCAATAAGTGTGTGGTAGTGTATCTAGATGACGTGACTGTGTATTCAAATAACTGAGAAGATCACATCCAACACTTAACTCAAATTTTTGAAAGGTGTAGGAGATATTGTATGTTAACGATAAAAAAATGCACTGGCATTTTTGTAAGAATGATGCCTAATATTGTATGAAACATTTGACTAGCTTCCCTAGCTCCAAATCCAAATCTGATTGCACCATTGGAAATCTTATGCTCTGTAGATTTCGATCGACTATTCAAGCATGCAAAACAGACTCTCCATGACTGAAAAATTTGATTTTTTCCAAGGCAGTTTATTTATGTAAAACCTTCCTTTTCTGTGGTTTAGGCGAACAGGACGATTGTTCATTAACCACTGAAAGTAGTGCTTTCGGTAGTTAATCCACCCAGAAGTCTTCTATGTTAACCACCGAAAGCCTGTAATGACTAGAATACTTGAAATTTTGCCCAGATCAAGAATTTTCGAATCATAATGAGATGAAACCTCTTGGAATAGACAGGTGGTGAATTATCAAGTCAGATCCAATGGTTACTTTGATGGATAAGGCAAAGAAGAGGTGTTTTAATCAAGTTTGGTACATTTTTCAAAGGCAAAAATATAGGGATTTTGGCACACCTTAGCAAATTCGAATTTTACCTCTTGGAAGAGTCATCAGTCAGCCTTGGGAGGCTATCCTGCACTTCACCAACAATCAACAAGAGAGAAAGACCATAAAATCTGGGATTGACCTCATTTTTGGGGATCATCCCACATCTTTTGCAACTGAATTTTGAGTTACTATTTTTAGTATATTTGATCCTTGTTTTCAGGATCTCAGAACTAATTTGTAAAGCTATAAAGCTTAGGATAGAATATGAACCAAGGGTTCGATTTTGGGGTTCTATATGTTGATACTGTAAATGAGACTTATTCTTAATATATGAAACATTACAAGCTTCCTTCATCTGTGTTTTCAGACCTTTCTTTTTTGTTCTATGATATCTTATGAGTGAATGATTTCTTTATTGACGCTTATTCAATCTACATGTGACTGTCATCTCACTAATTGATCGATTAAGTTAAGAATCATAATTTATTGCCTTACTTTTTAAACCCATTGTGCTTATTGTTTTATATGAGTATAATCTGGTTCAACAACTATCTTCTGTTCTATTTGATCAACCCTTGTCTGATTGCATTCTTAGAAGGCCTTGTGATATTTGATATTACTAGACAGTCTTAAAGACA
>ML785751.1:629882-641870 GCA_009831015.1 Picea engelmannii
TGCACTTTGTCTTGACCTGAATCATTTTCTTCTACTTCCATAGGCTTCACATCTCATCCTCCTTGATCTTCATCTGAGTTTCCTAAGCGGGAAAATCATGAAGCCTAGTTAATAGATGCAGAGTGGGATTTTTGTGGCATCACCAGGGACCTTAGTTGTTGGCATTCCTATTCCAAATTATCAATGTGTTCGAGGAGAGATGCATCATGTTGGTCCATTGCACCTACCTTGCATGTGACTTGCAGGAGGTCCACACTATTGCCTTCAATCGTATATTCATGTCTGCGCAAAATGCACATAATATCACTCCAAGAGGAATCCATTTTGAGACAGAATAAATGCCCAGGGTTGTCAATCCTCTTCCCACAATATACCTAGTTTCTAGTGTTGACAGATCCACATGTACAGGGGTATTCAGTGTCTTCCAATGGAAAACCAACTATCCAATGTTCCATATTGATAATGAGAACGGGAAGAGGGCTAACAAAGAACCACAACCCACATACAGATAACCCACCTAAAAACCTATTGATCGGGACTAGGGTGATTTCAGGACATTGGCCAACAAACCCACTACCTATACTGACGATTGAATCACACTATGAGCATTCTACTTTATTATATCACAACCCATATACAAAACCTCTTCCAACAACAAAGGAGACAACAGAGAAGCTTGAATTTTCAAATTTAAGGCTCAACAAATCAAAGGACTACAAATTTAAATGATCATGACATTGATCAAAAAACCCACTACTGAGACTGGCAACGAAATCACATTGTGAACATTCTAATTCACCATACCATAACCCATATTCAAAACCTCTTCCAGAAGCAAAAGAAACAACATGGAAACTTGAAATTTCAAAATTAAGGGTCAACAAAACAAGAGACTGCAAATTTAAATGCTCAAGACATTGGCCATCAAATCCACTACTCAGACCGGTGGCTGAATCACATTGTGAACATTCTACTTCACCATACCATGACCCATGAACAAAACCTCTTCCATAATCAATAGAAAAAGAAGGGTAGCTTGAAATTTAAGGCTTAGCAGAACAAGAGACTGCAAATTTAAATGCTCGGGAGAAGGGTGGGAGGACCTGGATACCAAGGTGAACCCGGATTGAAAACCATTTGAATCTGGAATTGAAGGACCTTCGCCCCAATTTGCTTCATTCTCACAACAAGGACCCTCAAACACTTCGATGTCAAGCCTCTTCACACTGCACCTTCCAGAGACACCACCAAAAGAGATGAGGAAATCCATAACTTCCATGTGGGGAACACTACCATCAGACACTTCGGACTGAATGTTCCCGTCAATTCTTGGGCCAGAGATATGTGCAAGCCACGACCCATTCAATCCCACACTCTTCCAAATGTCATTGCAATTAAATTTGCTCTCCATAGAATTAAGGGATGTTGAGACCCCTTTTCCTTCCAGTCAGAATCAATTTTCCTTCTTTTAATCGTGAACCCACCTTGGCCCACCTATTAGCCTCAAAGCTTAGCTCTCACTTAATGTGAAAAAAGGAGAACTCATCAAATTGCTTAATGATAGTAAGAGAGTGATACATCACTCTGGTGTAAACATTGCCCCGGGTGATGGATTTTTTAATAATTTCCCTTATCGCCGTCATGGAATCACCAAGTATTGTCAACTTTAGTATTCCCATTGATTTCTCTAGTATAATGTCTTCAAAAATGGCATAGGCCTTTGCTTCATTGTTTGAGACTATCCCTAATACCCATGCATAACAAGAAACTATATTTCCTTCGGGATTGCATATTATTCCCCTCTTTAAAGCACTTGAATTGCCTTTCGAAACAACATATATTTAAACATTCATACTAAGCACATTGAATTTCCCTCCTATAATTAATTATCAGTAACGTCAACAGTTGTTACAGTTATGTAAGCCTTGCAAATGCCACGATGTTATGTGACTTTAGATCTGTGTATGCAGTGATGCTTGGCAGCATTCTCCATCATCCCGATTTTTCAATGCCATTCTACATTTTCCCTCATATATTGAAAATACACTTGATATATTGATAATGCATTAACTAAACTCTAGACATTGTTGCTAAAATTGTTGCTTGAAAGTTGCATAGCCTAAACCTATAATTGAGTTCCACTCCAATCCTCGAGGTACAAACTACACATGGATGCAATTCATCAGTAGGAAGTCTTATGCTTATTTATCATATGCATATTTTTTTCCCTGAAAAAAAATGTAACTTCTATTTAATTGAAGAAAGAGTTACAATCCATAGGCGCCCAAGGCGCAAGTCAAAAAGTTTTGATGTTGAAATATCAAAACAATTTTAGTAATAATTGAGATACAATCATAAACACATCTACCCTTTCGTTCAAAATCAAATCAAAATAGAGTCCAAGAAATTCATAGAACTTCATCATCCTGGATGGATATAACCTCAACCATCCAAGAATTCCTCATGAATCAAGTGAAACATTGGCAGGTCCGGAACATATTTTGACAATCTATCAGCCACTGAATTCAATTCACGAAAAATATGTTGAAAATTAATAGAGGAAAAAGTGGTAGAAATGATCTTTAAACTCTATCCCAAAACCCAAAGTTCGGTATTTTCTAGAAGATATTTCTCTGACATCCAATCAATGGATAATTTGGAGTCATTGAAAACCTAGAGCTCCAAGATATTCATGTCTGAAACATACTTTAGCAGATGAAACAAAGATAATAATTTGGCTTTATTATAAGTTCATTTGCATGTTTTCACTTTACCAGTTATGAAATTGGAGCTTGAAAAATGAAATTGAAAACCAACTCTACACATAAACTCTGGCCCTTGACACGTGCCATTGAAAAAACCCCAAGGAACATTTAGATTTATGTCAACATGCCTCAAGATTCTTGTCTCTTTTACTAAACTGGAAATAAGATAGTGTGGTAGGAGAGCCAAGATCTGTTGTGAGGTTTTGAGGATTGGACATCCAAAACAATTGAATAAAATAGCATTTCTTGTTATCCATATGCCCCATGCAACTAGTAGTGGGAGTGCCCGAAATGGACTCAAAATCTTATCTTGAAAAAAGGCATGAAAATTGTCAATCAGTGTGTCCCAAGATCACGGAGAATTTACCTTCAGATGGAAAACAATGTCCTGCCATACCTCCCTTGAAAATTCACACTTTACAAATAAATGAGAAGTACTTTCATATGAATGCTTACAAAGATAATAGTAGCCTGGACCTTACTTCCCCTTGTGTTGGATTCTCACATGTTATCACTCGATCTTGAAGAATAAGCCAGAAGAATAACTTGGCCTTTAACAGCCCTTTCATAAGCCATAAAGGTTTATACCTCCATCATCATGGGACAAAGCTTGATAGCCCAATTTTTGTGAATTACATCAGGCTATCGCAATAAGAAAATTCCAAATTAACTCATCCTATACCTTCGATAAATGCACATGAGCTAGTCTGAGTGAAGTCGTAAAATGTGTCCAATCCTCGGACAAATTATTTTCCAAACCTAGCTCATCTTTTGAAAGCCAATTTTGCTGCCAAATGGAAGAGAGAGTAGGGTTGCCAATGCGATTGAGGGTGCAGATCCCCAATTCGCGTAGCTACTCCACTAACAATCCTGGAAGGAAATATTGTTTGACACGACCAACTATAGAGTCAATCTCAATCCAGACCTGCCTACCCGTGCCAACTTTCCAAGCTAAGAAGTTGTTGATCAAAGGAAAATCATTTGTGAGCGCTCTCCATTGGCACAAAACATTTAAAACCGGTTTCCCTTGCTAATGAATCCAATCTATAATTGATTAAGGCTCAAAGTATTTGGCTATCAAGATGCTCCTCCACAAACTATCACATGATAGAAACACCCATAGAGATTTCACCACCAAGCCACACCCAAAAGACACTAAATTTTGTATACCCTATTCACTTGCATTTTTCATAGCATAAATATGTTTCCAGTTCACAAGGTGTGATCCAAGGTACTTGGAGCTATCTTTCAAAAGAAAATTAAAAAACATTTTACAAAATGGGCCAATATCTCTTTTGAAATATTAGCCAACAAGTGATAATATATTAGGATTGCTTCTATCAATGATTTGATTAACAGAAGTCTAGCTCCCCAAGAAATCCATCTATTACACCAAAAATGAATTCTTCACTCAACCCGAGCCACCAACCACCACTAGTATTTAGACCCATAATTATTTGTCTTTAAATTGAACCCAAGATACTTAAAGCCATCCCCCATTGCATGAAGATACAAATTTAGTTGGGTGTCGAATAAGAGGCGATGCGGTCCCTGATCATCCACTTGAGAAATGGTAGTCTCCCTATTGATAATCATACTCATGGTATCACTAAACAAAGCCGATGTTCCTTTAAGAACTGCAACATCATGATCTACATAGGAACAAAAAATCAAAATATCATCTACGAAAAACAAGTGAGTAAGGTTAATTGAATGCCCTAAGTGAACCCCGAGAAATTCTTTTACTCTTTTTGCATCTTCCAAGGCTCAACTAAAACCATCCACCACCAAAAGAAATAGGTAGGGTGACAAAGGAAAACCTCGGTGAAGACCACAACCCGAGTAAAAGAAAGGAGATCATGCCCCATTAATAAGAACAACACAAGAGACAAAAGATACATAGGCCATTATCCATTTAACAATAGATAAATCGAAACCCACGTGCAAGAGCAGAAGACAGAGGTAAAGCCATGAAACCCTATCATAAGCCTTTGACAGATTGATATTGACCACAGAACATTGTCATTTGTAAGATTTGATGGAATCTATCCCTTCTTGCATTGAGCCTATGGCTTTGTGAATTGGATGACCTTTCAAAAAAACAAACGATTATGTTGATATTGATGAGGCAAGAAGTGGCTTAAGACGAGCAACAATGATTTTTTCAATAATTTTATAAAGAAAGTTGCATAGAGAGATATGCCTAAAGTCATCAGAAGATGTAGGGAAGTTCAGCTTCAGAATGAGAGCTATAAAAGTGGCATTGATACATGGAAGGAGCTTACCTAAAGTTCACACATCTTCAACCACTTGAGCAGATCATCACCCAACATATCAAAGAAATGCTCAAATAATTCTACAGTCAAGTCGTCTAACCCCGGGTTTTTTTCTTTTTTGAAAGAGGATAAGATCCCCCAAAATTCTTCAAGAGAAACTTCTCTTAATAATTCAACATTATCCTCGTTAGAAATAAGATGAGGAAAGAAATCAAGTTGTATTAGAATAGAATCCAATTTGATTTGTCTAGACTCCTTGAATAATCCATTGAAATTATCAACTTCCATAGTCACCAAATTTTGAAACACACGCACCGAGTTACCTTGTAAATTCTCAAGCTCCCAAATGTAATTCTTATTTCTCTTGTAATTTGCGAAGTTCTGAAAAAACTTTGAGTTTTAGTCACCCGCCTCTATACAAAGGGAACGAATTTTGAGTTGCCACGCCTGCACATGTTCCAAAATAATAGAGTGTCGACAAGATTCAAGTATCTTGCACTCTTTCACAACCTCTGGATCCCACTCACCAGATTGAAAAGAACCATAAACGCTCTCCAACTTCTCCTTGATGGTCCTAAGAGTAGTCTCCGCAAACCCCCTTCTCTCTCTGGCCCATACTATAACCATTCCCTTTAATCTCTTAATATTTGTTACAAAATGCAAATTAGGAGAAGAATTATCACCCCTCAAAAATGATGCTAAGTGCTTTTGACTAGAGCTTGGAACTCTTCCAGAATTAGCCAGGATGAATTACACTTGAAAGGGGAACCCGGATGTGCTTTCGGATGACCCAACTCAAGGAAAATAGGAAAATGATCAGAAGCACAAGTTTTCCCAACCCACGATCTGTACAATCCCATAGACTCAATAATGTGATGATGAATCAAGAAGCAATACAGACACTTAGCAATGACATCCTCCCCACTTCAATTTTTACTCCACATGGGCCTCATCTTTACATGTTCCACATCAACTCAACCTTGCAGCTTAAAGTTTTCAATAAAGAAAGGGGACAAATTATCTTCACCGGCCTTTGACCCCTAGATTTCAGACCTGTTAACAATAAGATTTAGGTCTCCACCAATGACAAGAGAATCAATATTCAAAGCCTACATCCATAAATATTGGACCATAACAATTCCTTGCCATCGTAAGGACCCTATAAGTTAAGAATCGAAAATCTTTGATCCAGCTCGAAGCTAAATTTTTTTATCATAATACTTGAGCAAATAGAGAGCGAATTTAATAACTTACAAGTTGAAGACCAACAAGTGATTAATCCACCAGAACGACCCATGGAATCCACACCAACAAATTCCCACCCGAAAAGAGTTCGATTAGCTCAGGAATAAGAAGCTCACAACCCGCCATGGATTCTTGAATCATTAAAATATTTGGACGATCTAACTCCACCATGCAACAAAGGGAAAGTTGGTTGGCCCTCCCTCCAAGGCCTCGAATGTTGACAGAGCATAATTTCATGTAGGCCCACCAGGAGGGGATTTACCAGCTCTAAGTACACTTGAAATGAGATGTCACCTTCCCTGTGAAACCTTGAAAGATGCTCATTCTTGAGCATGCTTTAGAGCCGACTTGCTTCAAGCCCAACCAGGCCCAGAATATTTAATAACATCTATCCCTAAACCACCTAGACGAGATGATGCTCGAGAAGGCTCCCTAGATATAAACATATAAGGATCCCGACCCAAAGAATTCGACAAAGAATTGGAAGAGGAAGAAGCACGAACACTCGACTCCCTACAAGAGGAAGAATTTGGGTCCTTTCCAAGGTCAACAACATGTAGACCCTCAGGATGACTAGATGAACTTGTCGGAGACGGGACCAAACTATCATGAGGACCAGGACCTAACACATCCATCTGCTCTATGAAACAAAACCTACTAAGAGAAAGAACGGAAGGGGGAAAAGAGGGACCAATGTTAAAAATCATACCAAAATTTTTAATAGGAGGAGAACTTTTACCCCAAATAGATTCAATCTTCCTCCATTGTGATGCCGACAAATCGAGGTCGACCCCAAGAATGCTCTAATGCACACTATTCTCTATTATTGGCACTTTCCGTGCATCAATTGATACTGGAGCCTCGCCAACATGTATAGTTGCACTCTCCACATTTTGAATGCCACTAGTCCCAGGTATTGAGACCTTACTTCTTCTTCATGAGAGTAATGAACAAAGATGAGAGTTGGAGGATTCACTTCTTGCCAAGCCTCTATACTACCCACATTATTCTTCACATTCATATCCGAGTCAAAATGAAGATTTTTTTGAAATTCTAAATCACAGTCTGCCATTACATTGCCAACTTAGTGACAAGGAGAGCATCGGAAGGGGACATTTAGATAATCCAAGGTATGCATAAAAGTCCAATCATCCCACACCAAGTCCAATGATTCATATAACCCCTGCCTTGGATCTAAAGCCGCCAAGACTTGCACCACATAATGATGAATACTAGATTTATAGCTTTTGTCAGAAGTAATAAATGAACCCAAATCTTTCCCAATAGCCTACTACCCCTCCTCTGTTTAGAATTCCAATGGTAGATTCGAAAATTTTTCCCATGTTGGAAGATTGGACAAAACCTCTTCCTTTGCATAAAAAAAAGGGTGCCAAAATTTTGCGCACAACAAATGTCGATCAAAATACCATCTTTCAGATATAATCATCATAGCATCCACCTTTTTATTGAAGACAAAACCCAACCACTCGTGTGATAAATAGTGAATAACAAGAACATAACCCAAACGATCCCTCCATAAATTTTCCATCCAACCAGAAATAGAGCTAAATGAAAAACGTTGACCACAAAACTTTTCGACCAAGATGCGGCCCTCCAAGTCTAGTAATTGATTTCCTTTGATGTCCTTTTCCACTACCAGAGCTACATCACCCCCTCGAAATTTAACCACTCGTTTACGTTTTCAATGGGTCGAAGAACCCAAATCAGTTTGACCACCCTAAAAATTGTCGATCAATAAGATTTTATTAGTGGATCCTCGCACCTCTACTCCCCTTGACTTCAACTCTGCTCTAGAAGGCACATGAACGGGAGAAACAAGAGAAGATGAAACTTGAATATATAGACTGATGTTTTTTTGAGAACCCCCTCAAACAATAAACGTTCCCGACACTTGGGATTTAATGATTGATCATCCACCGAACAATATGATCCCACTAACCCTAATCTCAGAGATGCAGAGATCATATCCTGACATGGCTTAGTACAAGTAGTAAAAGCACGATCCACCTTCGCAAAAGAAACCTCATTGATATCACCTGGAGCTCGGGCACCAAGAAAAAAAGTACAGGAGAAAATCTCTTTCTATGACACTAAATCGTTCGAGTAGTCAACTAGGGGAGAGTACCCATCCATGATTGGGACCTCCCTGATCACCCAGACCGCTACATGGCCACTTATGCCATAGAGTACAGAAGGATATTGTGTGATATCATTCAAACACTAACCTCGTATGCATATTTATGAGTTACAAGTACAAAACAATTGTAAAGAAATTATAAATTGACTTTGAAAACAAAATGTTATCTAACTCTTATCTACCCCTATTCCCCCCAACCAAAAGGTACCTAGTGTTCATATGTATTAAGAAGGGAATCCCAAGAATCCATTGATGTTTTTGCATCTGCAATTTGCAGTAGTTACAACTCATGTCCCATGGATGGTATTGTTCCCATTATAGCCCTTGTCACCGTGGTGGATACAATTCAAGGGTGTGGTTTTGGTCGACTAGTAGGTGTTTATGACACAATGAAGGACTCAAGTCCTATGGAAAGTCCAGTTCCTATGGAAGTTTTGATTGATGCAATTGACCCTTAGTGGGTGTTGTGAAGGGGGTGAATCCTACAGAGTAAGAAAGATCAGATTCCCTTACCATAATGGCAGCATTGAGTGATAGTCATGCAAATACACTAGCTAAAGATTTTGAATCCCTTGCTTCCACTTTACTTCTCCATTTGATTAAGAGGGAATAATGATCACCCCATCAACATGTCCCTAAAGATTCCCATCTATGCATTCATTTCATCTTGATATTCCAAAGATGGAAACCCTCCCAACCAAAATTGTCACTTACGATGATGGCCTAGTTCCAACAACCATTTTGAACAACAATCTCTTATAGTATCTCTCTAGGGCTTTGTTAAACACTTCATGGACACACCATCTAATTATATGTGGACTGATACAAAACCTTGCTAGAGAAGTTTCACCATTTTCCTGTTCAAAACTCTTCTAAATATTGGTAGAACATCCAAATCTATTTGATGAAACAAGTTATACTAGAATAAATTTTAGTCTTATCATATCATTCTATTTCCAAAATCCATATATATATATAAACTCTAGATCCCTAAGATTTGAGTTTATCAATGCAAATGATACAATACAACAAGATAGTTGTACATGTTGGTTTCAATATGCCTCTAATGAATTCAAAATAATTGAGCTTCTCTTCCAGGAATTTACATGCTCCGTGCAAGGTCGATCGTGTTATAAGGCTTCTTACAGAATCATACTTTGCTTTGAAGTAACTCATGTTGGCATTATATCCATTGCGTGATTCGGTTTTTTCCGTGAACGTAGTGTAGGATATGTAGTGTAATACCCCTAGCCTGAACCCCAATTGTAAATGTAAATGTAAATGTACATATAGGCCGGTGAGTTGTCAACACTAAGTTTTGGGTTTTATTGTTGTGCACGTGCACAAAAGGTGGAGAGCACGTCCATTTCATATTTTGCGTGCACCTGAGGAAGTACACGAGGATTGCCTTGGAACACGCATTTGTTCGAGTTTTGCAACCTGGATATTTTGGGCCAAAGATCCTTTGTATATATGTATTTGGAGGTCAGAGTGCTTGTGTGGTTATTAGTGCGACAGAGTGTTGAGTTTGCACGTGTGCACCAAGGGAGGGTGTGTGCCCATTTCATAGTTTTGCAGGCACTTGGATAAGTGTGTTGTGATGATAAAACGCCAGCGATCCTATTGTGACGCGCCTAGCACTATGTCAAATGTGCACAAAAGATTGTTAGGATATAGTTGTTGCACGTGGCACAAGGCAGGTTGTGCACACTAGTAATCAGTGGTCATGTGAGGCACAAGGCTAGTTGTGTGCATTGTTGGTCTCAATGAGTTGCTTATATAGAAGAAAGATTGGGTATCAAAGAAGAGAAATAGTGTGGTGCGGTCCAGCTTGGGACTGGGCACGTTATCTGTTGGTTTTGAGTAGATTTGCAGGACTACTGGTAAATGAGGGATGTTACAAACTGGTATCATAAGTCAAAATTTTGGATGTGGCATGGACCAAAACAGAGTTGGGGATGTTACAAAGTGGTATCAAAGCCTTTAGTTCAACATTGGACTTGTATGGGTCAGAGATCAACATGAAGTTGGCGAGGAAGACATTTTTATGATGGTCATGGTGGTCGCAAGATGAAAATATAGAAAAATCAGCTAAGTGAAGAAAGGATTTGTGTGCGCTAAGTATTGGTGTTGCATAGTGCAGAGTAGATGGTGCACGAAAAAATAGCGGTGCGCGGTGTGAGCGTACTAAATTTTGGCACTGCGTGGTGCAGAGCTCTGATGTGCACAAAATATCGGTGTGTGGTATGTGTGCATTGAATATCAGAGTTGTGCGAGATGCAGAACTTGTAGAGCACACGTAGTATGGGAGTGCAATACGTGTGCGTCGAATATGAACACCATGCAAATTTGATGGATGTGTGCATAATATTGGTGCACATGGTGTGCACATTGAATAATGTTGGTGCGCAGCGCATGCAAGTGGAATGTTGGCATGACACAGAGGAGAGTTGTGATGTGTGAGGAATATGGGTGTGCAACACTAAAGTTTCATGCACTAGATATTGATGTATGAAACCCAAAAGTTAAGCATGATAATATTAGTGCACAATATAAAAGTTGTGCACACTGAATATTGGTGCGTTGTCTGTGTGCTTGGTATTTCATGTGTAGAGCATGCGTACGTGATGAATATGGGTGTATAACATAGAATCAGTATGCACACAAGATTTCAAAGAAAGAAAAGAAGAGAAAAGAGGAGGAAAAGTCATGGACAGAGGAGTCCAATTGTTCATCCAAAAATTTGAATTAGGATGTTAAATTCACAAGGAATCAGAATAAATTATTATGATACACTTATGGAACAGTATGTGCATATTATTTATAGAATTCATAAGTTATTAGTCTAACAAACCTTGTTGCCTGCACATTTTTCAGAGTTAACAAGAAGTTGATCAGAACATGATTAGCACATAGATCAGAAGCATGGAAGATGCACACAGAACCTACAACCATGAAGATGAGGTTAGAAGGATGTATTACAATATAGGTGATGAGGGTATAGATTCAAATGGGCATGGAGAAGGCAAGGAATAAAGCATGAATTTGGTGAACATAAAAAGTTTGCAAACGAACATCGAAAGTTATAAAGATCGTAATAATAGGGTAATGAAATCCAAAGAGGAGCAAGATGGCTTCAACATCAAGTTGCTACAAAGCTTGGACAGAATTGAAAAGAAGATAGATAAGGAAACCGAGTCAAGCAAATCAGGGAGACATGGGTCTCATGATGAGGGAAGAAAAACAAGAAGTGTTGGTAGGCATCACCATCACTCTCCAAGACATTCAGCGAGGAGAGCGCGCAGTAGATCAAGCCCATATTCTATCAGGAAATTTAAGAGGAGGCCTAGGGTGGATAAACTACAAGGGGAAATGAATACTATTAAGCCTCCTACCTTTGATGTTGAGCACAAGAAGGATGAGGATCCAGAGACGTGGTTTCTAGGCATGAGGAAGTACTTTCAGCTGCATAATTACTCTTCACAAGCAGAAGGGATAATTGCCATCTACCAGCTCAAGGGAAAAACATCAATGTGGCAGGACC
>ML785751.1:646673-663045 GCA_009831015.1 Picea engelmannii
TTTTCCAAGTTCCAAAGCAACAAGTTCAAAGGAAAGAGAAAGAAAAATAAGGCAACGACAACAAAGAAAGAGGAAGGAAATCCCTCTTGCACACATTGCAAGAAATATGGGCATGATGATGAGCACTGCTAGAAGCTACATCCAGATATAAAGCCTAAGATATTTGGTGGAAAAGGGAAGCTGAAAACGGTTGCAATAACACAACAAGACGTTGGTTCTGATTCAGGAGACGAAATGAGGATTACAGACAATGGAGTACAAGGTAAGAGTTCATTTCATTCTGGTTCAAGTTCCACAAATACATCTCCTAATCATGAAAGAAGAAGAAGTGAAACATTTCATATTAGAGTTATATCTAAACACACAAAGATTGACTCTCTATTTGATTTGGGTTCTCAAGTGAATTTAATCTCAGAAACTATTGTTAAAAAGTTGGGCCTAGAAACAAAATCTCATCCTAAACCATACCCTCTTGGTTGGGTAACTGACAATGCAAAACTAAATGTCACCAAGCAGTGTAGGGTTAGATTTTCTATTGCTTCAAAGTTGATAGATGAGGTTTATTTAGATGTTGTCCCACTTGAGATATGTGGAATAGTTATGGGAAGCCCATACCTTTATGATAGGAATGCAATCTTCTTCAGAAATGAGAACAAATACCATCTCACAAAAGATGGAGTGGAATACAATGTAAGGGCTCATAGTATGAAAACAAACACAACTCTTGTTAGTGCATGCCAGATGAAAAGAATCATAAACCCTAATAAGAAATATGTATTCAGGGTTGTAAGGGAAAAAGATGTTGAGATATCTAATTCTTTCAAGGGATGTGATCCCTCTCACGAATATGAAATGATTGATGTTATATCTAACTATGATAAAATATTTCAAAAACTATGTGGATTGCCTCCCACGAGGAAGATTTAGCATGAAATACATCTTCAACAAGATGCCCCTCTTCCAAATGTGGGAATGTACAAGATGTTAGTTGTGGAAATGGAAAAAATCAAGAAAAAGGTGCAGGACTTACTGGACCAAGGGGTCATCTAACCTAGCTCATCTCCTTGTGGTTCCCTGATCGTCTTGGTGTCAAAGAAGGATGGAGCATGGCTAATGTGCATTGATTATCGAGCTCTAAACAACATCACCATAAATAACCCCTACCCTTTACCTTGGATAGATGACTTGTTGGATCAGCTGAAGAATGTAGTGTACTTCACCAAGTTGGATTTAAGGAGCGGCTACCACTAGGTCAGAACTGCAGAAGGTGATGCATGGAAGACTACCTTCAAAACAAAACAGGGTCTTTTTGAATGGCTTGTGATGCCATTCGGGCTTTGTAATGCTCCAACGACATTCATGCGAGTCATGAATGATATTTTTAGGCCTTTCCTTGATGATTTTGTGATTGTATACTTAGATGACATTCTTGTGTTTAGTAGGACTTGGAATGAACATGTAACACATGTAAAGAGAGTATTGGATGTCCTTAAAAAGGAAAAGTTGTATGTAAAATTGTGAAAGTGTGACTTTGGAAAAACATCATTAGTTTACTTGGGTCATATTGTAGGAGGTGGTCAACTAAAGATATACCCCTCTAAAGTTGAAGTCATTTTAAATTGGCCTAATCCAACATCATCTATTGAGGTTAGGATTTTATTAGGGGAAGTTCAATATTGGAGACATTTCATTGCAAACTTCTCCTACATTGCATCTCCTTTACATGCCTTAACCAGTGTGAAACAAACCTTCCAGTGGAGAGGAAAACAAAAAAATGCCTTCGACACATTGAAGAGAAATATCAGCACCACACCAGTGCTAGCTCTACCTGACCTATGACAACCATTTGAAATCGAGACTGATGACAATACCTATGCCATGGGAGCAGTCCTGATGCAAAAACATAATCCTATTTTCTTTCATTCTGAAACTTTTTATAAGGTTGTTTATAACTATACTACATATGACAAAGAATTGTATGCATTGGTACAAAGCGTGAAGAAATGGAAACACTAATTAATGGGAAAGGAAACAATCATACACACTAACCACCAACCCTTGCAGTATCTCCAGTCACAGACCAATCTACAACAGTCAAGACACTACATGTAGATGGGATTCTTACAACAGTTCCATTTGGTTACCAGATACAAGAAGGGTACAAGTAACAAAGTTGCGAACATGCTTTCTAGACCTCCTATTTATGCATCCATTGTTTTGAAGAATGCTTCCTTAGCTCATGATAGTTATATTGAACAATATGCTAATGATGCAGATTTCAAGGATGTATATGAGAGGCTAACCCATGGTTCGCAGGTGGAGAATTTTTATGTGCAGGATAAATTAATCTACCATATGGGAAAGCTTTTTATTCTAGTCAATGAAAGAGTGCATGTAATCATGGAAGCACACACTTCCCTTGTGTCTGGGAATTTTGGGGTAGGTAAGACTATGGCACATTTGCAAAGATTTTTCTACTGGCCTCGAATGAAAGAAATTGTAACCAAATATGTAAAGGGGTGTCTGTTGTGCTCAACTTGTACCCACTAATAGAAAATTGGGGTTGTACACACCACTTTGTGTTCCATCTCATCCTTGGGAAAGTATTTCCATGGATTTTGTAGGGGGGTTTCCTTTGTCAAAAAGGGGTCATGACGACTTGTATATAGTAGTGGATAGGTTTATCAAGATGTGTGTCTTGATGCCATGTAAAAAGCAGATCATTGTTGAGCAAAATGCTCATCTTTTCTTTCAGCATGTATGGGTCCACTTTGGACTGCCCACATCCATTATCTCGGATCGAGACACTCGATTTCTTGGAGAGTTTTGGACAACCTTGTGGAGAATGATGGACACCAAGCTGAAGAGAAGTATTGCTTTCCATCCACAGACCGACGACCAGACAGAGGTTGTAAACATAAAAATGGTTCAATTGCTCTGAGGCTACTACAGCAAGCATCCCCAAGTTATGGGATGATCAGATACAATATGTGCAACATGCATACAACCGAGCCCTGCACTCTTCCACGCAGAGTTCACCATTCGAGACATGTTTTGGGTATTTACCTAAGGCTCCTTTAGACTTGTTTTTTGGCAAAGATGTTGACTCAAGCGGACAAAGAGAAGAAGACAGAGCCCACAAGTTCATTTAGAGGATTCAACAGGTACACTAAGCAGTCTGGGAACAATTGGAAAAGAGCTAGGCACGGTACAAAGCTCACCACAACAAGCACAGAGTTGATCATAAGTTTCAAGTGGGATATCAAGTGTGGCTCCACATCAACAAGGATAGGTTGAAGGGAGAAGGCAAGAAGCTCAAACCCATCAGATATGGACCCTTCACCATCTTGGAGAAAATTGGAACAAATGCTTTCACCTCGATCTTTCGTTGTACATGTAGATATACTCAGTTGTAAATGTAGAGAACCTGAAACTTTATGAGCTTCCAATGATCATGGATCAACAGAAGAGTGTTTTAGTACCTTCACTGGATGAGTTTGCTCATGAGTACTTGGACAAGTTGAAGGAAGATATCATCCTGGACAGAAGGACGAGGGTTTCACGCAGGGGTGATGTAGAATATCTTTGAGTGGGCATGAAGGGCACACATCCAAGTAAATCATGATGGATAGAGAAAGTGAGGGAGCAATTCCCTCACCTTCCAGTTGAATGATGAGGCTTTTGGAGGCCCAAAAGCTTCTTAGTGGGGAGGAATGATCTAGGAGGATCTAAAAGAGAAAAAATTCAAAGTCCTCAAATTTCAGTAAAAACAGTGCCAATTCGAAGTGCTCGTCGCAAGATTTCCAATGGCGCAAACGACACCTCAAACGGAGTCCAAACGAAGAAGTTATGGCTAGTCAAAGTTTTGGTCAACCTAGTGAAAGTCGACAAGGTGACATCATCATCTATATTATTGACGTCAGCAACTGACTGTGTAGATATGACGTCAGCATGTCGACATGTCACCCCCATATGTTGACATGTGGCACGTTGAATAAGCATTTTCAGTGGTCACTTGGGCCAATTGGCGAGTGTCACATGGCACCCCCGGGTGACGCCACATGGCACCACCCAGGAGCCACCACGTGGAAAGATGATAGGGCGACGGGTGGCGAAGCTGACTAGAACGGTTCGGTGAATAGAAAGGTGCCATGTGGTACCCCGAAATTTCCCAATGAGGGTTGGGCGATGAAAATCAATTGGTCCCGGAAACGTTTCTCCTCTAACTCTTGGTTTCTCTCAACTCACAGAAATCGATGAATGGTCTGCCGAGTATGTTCCAATTTCAGATCAAATCAAGCCTCCCATGCCAAAAGAAATTTCTGTTGGTATGAATGACAAAGGACAGTCCGTCCTAATACTTGGGAGATCCCAAAGTACTAGAATAGAGAATCTAGAAAGACAGTTCTCAAATCTATCAACTAGTACTTCCAGATCTGACTTTGCTTGCCTTCCAGCTCCTAGTAGGTCTTCCAGACCTCGTAGATCTGATTCTTTAAATAGAACTCCTGTATATAAACCAATTCATGGTAGATCTAAATTAGATGATCACCTACTAACACACCAGCAAGGTTCACAAGATTGTTATTGGTGTAAAAAGAAATTTCCTACTCAGGAACCCTCTGCTAAATCTGAAACTTCTTATCCGTCAGTTCCTAAGAATTTTAGAACATATCAGACCAAGATTGAACATCATGGTCAACATGCCGAATGTTCTGAATGTCAAGACATTGCAGTCCCTACTATTAAGATGTTTAATACTCCATTACCCAGAAGTGGACAAGACAAAAGGACCGAGTTACCATATAGAAGTTTAGGACCTGGAAATCATGTTCCTAAATTTAAAAATGATATGGTAGCATATCTTGATTTCATCTAGTATAGGAAAGCTGACACTAATCCTTCTCCAGATAGTATTTGACTTCAGAATTATACAAACTATCAATTGGTTTGTTTATCACAGAATCTAGATGACATTGCCCAAGATGTGATACAGTCTAAATCCCATCTTAATGGTTTACACTCTGAAATAGATCATCTAGAACAAAGTCAACAAGACATGAAGTCTCAGTTAAATACTATCCTAGAAAAACTTGTCATTATAGAAGAAGCAGTTGTAAATATGAAAGCTTCTTATCAGGAAGAATCAGAACCCTCTTCTCCTCTGATTCTAGATAGACCACAAGATGCTACTTTCTCTCTCTATGGTCCCCATGATTCTGACAAGAATAAACAACTAACTTTAAAACAGTTAGCATGTACCCTGTCTAACCCTGCTCTAGTTAGACTTGCTGAAATTTCACAACTTGCTATTGAAAAGCTAAATCTGGTTAAAAATCATATTTTTGCTCTTGAAAAAGAAGTTCATAATGAAAAACAAGCAAGCCTTGAAAGACAATTAGCATGTTTGGCTATTGTAAAAACTAACCATCCTCCTGTACATATAAAAGGAGTAGATACTGATCAACCTGAGTCATCTGATGCTCGAAAGCCTCCCTCTGGTGAAGCCTCTGGTACATCTTACCAGTCATCTTGGGAAAAATGGTGCAATGCTAAGTACAGCAGTTCAAAGAAAGCTCCCATGGATATAGATAGAGAACCCAAAAGGTCTCTCAAAAATATATAGAATGCCCCAGTTGCCAATTTTGACTGTAAGTCAAAAACAGAAATTGAAAATATTATCCAAAGGTGGCATACATGGGCTAAAACCCAAAAAATGCTTTACAAAGATAAGATTACTTGGAGTGACATTGCTCTAAGAATCACTTGGGGTTTTGAAGGAAATCTCTATATATGGTGGGAATGAGTTACTCCCAAAACAAAGTTAAGAATCTTTAATTCTGACAAACCTATTGATGAATTGGTCAAAGCTGTAGTATTTGAATTCTATGGAAATATGAGAATCAATACAAGCCATTATGCTGACCTATTCATGAATCAAAGATTATGTGATTTAAGGGAGTTACCAAAATATTTATGTACAATGCAAAGCCTATTATACAAGGTTCCAGATCCAGAAAATTCTGCCTATTTAAGAAAATACATATCTTCTTTACCTGGTAGAACACCTGACCTTGTTAGGGAAAGGCTTGAAAATGTTGAAATTGATGTTTCTGAATTATCCTTGGCAGGACTACATGAGCAAGTTGTTACTGCTCTACAAAATGAATGTATGAGGAAAAAGACTACCAAGTCTTTAAAGAAGTACCTTCCTTTTGATTCTTCAGTTTGCGATGTCCTTCCTGAGACACACACATTTGGCTGGTTTAAGACTAAGAAGTCTAAAACATGGTCTAAAGGGAAATGCACATGCACTTCTAGTAAACATATCCCAGTCAAACAAACTACAAAAAGGTATCCTCGAAAATCTAACCAGACTAGTAATCCTAGAAGAAAATTTTTCTTTAAGCGAAGATCTCCTCGTGCCCGGCCTAAATCCACCTCCTGCTTTATCTGCAAAAATCCTGGCCACAGGGCGTCTCAGTGTCCTCTGTGGTCGAAGACCAAAGCCCAGACTAAAATCATGGATTTGTTCCTCACTGGATATGATCCAGCAGAATGGGATTTAGTCTCTCACCGTTCAGATGGTGAATATCTATCCCTCACCGAGGATAGTTCTTCTCCTTCGGACCTTGATGAAGATCCTTCCGGTTTTGATTACCCCCTTTATGATTCAGCCACTTCCCCTCCACCTGAAGAATGTCTTAATTTTCTTGAAATTAAAATGCTTTCCTCTTTTGTTGATGTAAATTCTCTCATTTCTCAGCGAGATACCTATCAACACAAATTGTCAGCACTCACCCCTAGACAGTTCCGTCTTGCTGATCATTATGAATCTCAAATTGAGTCTCTTACTGCCCAAATCAACGCCATCCAGCAACCAAGCGTGGTGAATATACATCACTACACTCCTCCTGATGCTGAGTTTATGCGTCCTAAGTCTAAACCTCTACCTATGAAAGAATTAAATAGAGGAAAAACAGTAAAGATCTCAGAAGAACCTCCTCAAGATGATATGTCCCTTGACAATACTATCTTCCATCTTGAAGAAGAAATTAAAGAGAAAGAAATTCTTATCAGAGATCTATGGAAATCACTGAAACTACAGAAAGAAGAATTAGCCTTCCTCAAACAGAAACGAAATGAGGATATGGAACAATTTCTAGAAAGACCAGAAGCTGATTGTCTGCAATTGATCATAAGCATAGATGATAGATTGGTTATCTCTGTAAATATTAAAGCCACAGGATATCTGCAGTACACACTAGATGCACAGGTAGATACTGGTGCAATGAATTCATGTGCTAAACATGGTGCCATACCAGAATACTATTGGCAACCTATACAATTATCATTTTGTGCTGTCAATAAAACAGTGATGCCAATAAAGCACATAGCTATATATGTGTGTGTGTGTGTGTGTGTGTGTGTGTGTGTGTGTGTGTGTGTGTGGTCATCAGGCCGACCGACGACCCCCATATGCGGCAACATCTCCCATATCTCAGCGTACTCCACATAATCGGCGGACATACATAAGATATGGCCTGTATTTCGTCCATAACACAAAGTTTGGCCCACAAAACACGGTGGCATACCCGTATCCCGACGTCAGTCACATATCGTATTTCGTTCATACATCAAATCGTACTGGCTACCAAAAATACTCTGGTGGTTGTATATTATGGGTATTCAAACCATTGGTTATATATTGTGGTTTTGTTATAACTATTAGCACTAACATTTGTATGGTCAAATTTTGATCTTAAAGATTCATATTTTGCCTATATACTCAAAATAATGCCTTCCTATATATCATTTTGGCTATTATTAGGTCTTATGAGAGGTTTTGAAGCTTGAAATTGAAGTTTTGAAACAGGCGCTACAGGAAGTTCTTGTTGCAACCTGTTTTTAGGAAAATGACACATTTTTGGAGTTTTTAGTGATGGTTGATGGTGAAACATGATAATTACACTACTCCACACCCTAAAATACACATATGACAAGTAGATATGCAACAAAAGGTAATGATAAGCCATTATGGCATGAAATATCATATGCTCTGTTTTTGTTTTATAACAAGAGGAGGGGGTTTCGATGGATTTTTACTTGATAGAGAGGTTGAAACTCTTGGATTATGGTTTTACAAATATTTTACCAGTATATGAAGACTATGCAGCTCAACCAATGAGAGGAATTGCATGATAGATCACTTTGATAAAATGTTGAGAGTTATATAGTTTTGTTTGAAGGGTTGTTTGTGATCTTCTTGTGGTCTTAAAGAGGTTCTTTTTAATCATAAAACACCTTGATTACTAGATTAGGTCAGAGGTTAAAGGATCGTGAGAAGTTCATCTTATATAATATGAAGGAAAGCACATAAGTAGAAACTCTAATTTTGCAGGCTAGCTAGGGTTTGATTCTTTTTCATTTTGAAAGCAAGTACAGGGTTATGATTGGGTCAAGAGGAGTTATGAGAGCATGATGAATGGATATAAACATGTAAGAAGGACCTATATTCAGCTATGGAAAACATATATGTTGTAACCTTCATCAACCACAGGAGATCATAATGCAACCAATAAATAAAAAAATACAGAGATGTTGAAAACAGGGGATTTTCTGGAAATAATTGTTTTTGCAGTCAACTTCAAACCTAGTTTCTAACCAAATGGAAAGGAATTGTTGAAAATGGAAAGAGCATTTTCTCAATAACAGAGTCATCTACAAAAACCTCTTTCAGTTTTTACACAGGTGTCATAGTTTGATAGACACAGACAAATATTTACAGCTCATTTTTCAGATTTTAAAATTCTGAAATTTCATGTTTTTAGTCATTATCTTTGGGCACATATTCTGAGAAGATGGAGAGTTATTTTGGGAAACTGAAGAGGATTTTGTCAATAACACGATCATATACAAAAACATCTCTCAGTGTCTACACAAATATCACTATTTAGAAGATATTCAATGATCTTTGAGACCTATTTTTCCAGATTTCACCAATATTTTATTGCTATAGAATTATAGAATTTTTTGAAATTCATGAAGATGGCTATCCCAATTGATGAGATCAGATCCAAATCTGATTTTGAGGTTGGATATCAGATATTTATCCCTCATATAATGCAATAAAATCATATCTTTGCACATTTTTAGTGGGTCAAAAACCAAACCCTAGATTTTAGTTATGGGACTAATTTTCCAGATTTTTTGTAATCATGTTGATATGACCAAGTGCAAATTCGACCCTAGGAGGTGTCATCTATGTCTATTTTGAGAAAATCAGATCCAAAATTTGAGGATCTAGTTGTTATTCCATAGATCTATAAAGCTCATGTAAAATCATATATTAGGGGTTTGGGGGAAAAAAGAGTCCAGAGGATTATTTTTTGTACTCTCTGGTTTTAATTGCAAATCTTACAGAGTTCTTGAGCTGATTTGATTTATGTAAAGACTTTAGCACAAAATAAAATCCTTGGTTAGTGTGTTCCTTCATTCATGTGTTCCATATTCATTATTCTTTCTTGAGCATGTTTACATTGTCATAGGGTATATGATTGTGTCTACTATGCTGAAAAGGTTGTCTCAAAGGATTTGATGTCATCTTTACCACAGTGATGCTTAAACACATAAATCTAATTTAGAAAGGATTTCTTAGTTAAGATTTGTTCTTCTATTGCATATGATCATTAAAGACCAGGTTTATCTTTAGTGGGATTATCAGTTTTGTGTATCTTTTTTCTTCTGAACCTAACCATCTAAATCTATATCACTAGCCACGGAGTTTTGTTTGCCTGACTTGTTGCACATAGGCAAGTGATCTCAATAGCTCAAACCTTAAACCACATTGAGATCAAGAGTGTGACCCTTCCACCTGCAAACCTTAACCATTATTGAGAATTTGAAACAAGATGTGCTAGGCTTGTTCCTAAGGCAGTCTAGGAACAACTTCTAGCGCTAACAATAATGGAGGTCCAAAAGGGGAGGCTCATGGGTTTGACCCTAGGAGATCCCCCTAACAAAACTCTAATTTTATACCAAGTTTCCAACAAACCAAACGGTGGGACTTGGTAAGTCCGTCGAACAATTTTGATTTAACCCCAACCTTTTTCTAGAGCTCGGGGTCCGCGCCCAACACAGTACAATGACACATTTTCCAATGCATGTACATGAGCAATAATTGTGGGATGGTGGCACGCAGACCAAGGCGAAGAGCCCAGGAAGGCCTGGGATGAGCAGTGTCAGATTTGGACGAATTGATGATCATTTCTACACGTTTTCTCGCCACGAGTCCACCAGTGATGTATGTTTTTTCATCTGGGAAACAGATCAAAAGACCATTTTTCAGACTTGAGGTATAATGATGTATTATGCCAATTTTAATTGTTGAGATAATATAAAGCCTCTCCACTTCGAAGCGGGCCCAGAGACGTAGTCCATTCTTGGGATGAACTCTGTTATCATGTCTTTTGTTCTTGCTTTTCTTCTCATATTTTATCCATGATTATGTCCTCTTTAATTAATGTTGCACATAAACTTTGATTCATACTCTTAATGCAATTTATGTAATGTCATCGATGAAAAGATCTTGGATCACCAGAAAAACCAAGCAACGTGATTCCATCATGGTAGTGGTGGATAAGATTACTAAAGTTTCCCACTTTATTCCAGTAAAGCTCACTCACAAGGAAACAAACATTTTTTATATCTATATGAGGGAAATTGCTAGGCTTCATGGTATACCTAAGACAATTGTATCTAAAAGAGATCCAAAATTTACATCAATCTTTTGGAAGGGATTATTTAAAAGATTTGGGAAAAATTTGAACTTTATCACAACCTATCATCCTGAGTCAAATGAGGAAACAGAGAGAGTCAACCAAGTGATCAAGGACATGCTAAGGATGTACACGATGGATAAACCATCAAAATGGGAAGATTATTTGCATTTGGTTGAGTTTTCTTATAACAATGGGTATCAAGCATCTCTAAAGATGAGTCCTTTTGAGGCACATTATGGCAAAAAGTGAAACACACCAATGAGTTGGGACAACCCAACAGACAGAGCAATGGCTGAGCCAGATTTGCTCAGGGAAATGGAAGAGCAAATGGTGAAAATTAAGCAAAACTTGAAGGTTTCCCAATAAAGGAAGACAAGTTATGTAGATAAAGGCAAAACTCATAGAGAATTTAAAGTGGGTGATCACATGATTTTGAAAGTGAAAGCTAGGAAGGGTTCACTTAAGTTGGGAAATTGTTCAAAGTTGGCAGCGCGTTATTGTGGGTCGTTTGAAATCCTAGAGAGGATTGGCCCGGTCACATACATGCTTGCACTGCCTGCATCCATATGAATTCATAATGTGTTTCATGTATCTTTGCTCAAAAAGGATGTGCATGATGTTAATCATGTAATTGATTGGAATGTGATTTAGGTAGAGAAAGAAGGCAACTTCCAAGTTTCATCGGTGTGCATATTGGACCGGAAGGTCAAGCTGCTCCGGAATCGAGAAATAGGAATGGTAAAGGTCCAGTGCACCTGTTACGGTCATAAGGATGCAACTTGGGAAGATGGGGATGCTATGCGCGCAAAATATTCGCATCTTTTTTAAGACTTTTGAATTTTTGAATGTACATAATGCACCAAGGACATTGCAAAAATAAGGGGGAGGGGAATGTAATACCCCTATCCCAAACCCAAATTGTAAATGTAAATGTAAATGTACATATAGGCTGATGAGTTGTTAGCACTAAGTTTTGGGTTCTATTTTTGTGCGCACGCACAAAAGGTGGAGTGCACGTCAATTTAATAGTTTACGCGCACCTGAGGAAGTGCGCGAGGATTGCCTTGGAACACGCATCGGTATGAGTTTTTTAGCATGGATATTTTGGGCCAAAGAGCATTTGTATATATTTATTTGGAGGTTGTACTGCATGTGTGGTTATTAGTGCGACAAAATGTTGAGTTTGCGCGCGCGCACCAAGGGAGGGTGCACGTCCACCAAGGGAGGGTGCACGTCCATTTCATAGTTTTATGTGTGCTTGGATAAGTTCGTCGTGATGCTAAAAGGCTAACGAGCCTATCTTTGTAGAATGCATTGACACTCTGATATTAACGAAAATATACCATTGCGGAAGACCATTCAAACAAAAAGAGACAGGGGGCCTAAACTCCACTAGAAAGGGGAAAAGGGGCTAAGAGTTTAGGAAAGGGAATATTTTAATAATAATTCCAAAAGTATAATTCATGGGATATATATATTTATCCTAAGTTCATAAGGGATGAGAACGAGTCACCAAGTGGAGCAAAGCTAGTTCTTAAGGTGATAAGTGTCAAGTTTTAATCATGCAAATTTATTGTTGGGCCTTAGTGTATTTTGGGTGGAATTCACTCATTCCATCATCATTCAAACCAACATTTCTTTGCTAAGCATATGTATCTTGTTGTAACGTGTTTCCATCACATAAACCTATACTTGGGAAGGCATGTGTGCTATTGAAGAGGTGGATTGTCAGGCCCTTGTGCTATTGAAGAAGTGGGTTGTCATGCCTGTAAGCATTCTTGCCAAGTGAGAGAACTGTTGGGAATTAATTTCCCAAGGTGCCCAGTTGCAACTACAAGGCTCTAAGACTTCCTTTTCGACCTGTTGTTGAAGCCCTGGAAGGGAAGTGGGGCAGTTGAAGGACTGTTGAGCATAGAAGGGGCACACTTCTTGGGGTGGGACAAGTATGTGGGGAATGAGGGATTGTAGGTTGTTGTTAGGGTTGGCACCTTTGACTGAGTATTTTTTACTGTTGATAGACCTTAGCTTAGCTTAGGAATCCTTTGCCTTGGTGGAGTTTAAGCCCCAATTTGGGAGTGCCCTAGTGCTGAGAGTCTCTAAGAGGCAGAGTCTACGGATGGGAGGAGCGTCTGAGGTCTGCGCACAATTTGTGGATTACAACAAAAGATAAGTTCCTTCTTATAGGTATTATTCTGTTGAGTAATGTACATATTCATGTTAATATAAGTGTATGTTATAGTCACACACACACACACACACACATGTGTGTGTGTGTGTGTGTGTATTCATGCATGGATTATATATGTTGTAGAGATGCATGTTGTTGCATATGGAGGGCATGGGCCATGACAATTTATGTGGGTCTAAATGTTGTTTAAACATGTGAATGCTTATGTTATTTTGTTTATGGAATTGGTACATAATTATGTTAGAATGTGCATGTATTTGTTAGTTCTGCATAAATGTTGCATATGTAGAGCATGACAACTATTAGGTGTTCTTGTTGGTTAATATCGTGGTATCGGTCATGAGATGTTGAGACGAGACTCGAATCGTCACGCACACAGGGAATTAGTCTGTGGAAAATGGGACAGACTCCACACCCGACACAAGAGTGGATGCATTCCTTTCGTCATTGTTAAGCCCTAATTAGTGGCACACTACCCCTTAATTGGGCATATTAAATTAGTAATGTTATTTTATTTATGTTGGCTTGGGTCCATTAGTTGTAATTGTACCTCCTACTCTACTATATATACTAAGGAGACCTTTTCATTTGGAATCATCTAGTATTTGGAAATTTATGTGGCATATAAGGAGATTTCCCCCTCGAAGAGGCTTATTATCTGAAATTATCTCTTTTTCAAGGGGTTGAGTACTTTTTTTGAGGTTTTTTTATGCTATTTTTATAATTGGTTCTTAACATTTGGTATCATAGCTCAAGGTCTTAGGGTTTCCCTGCTGCATCTGAGACACATTGTAATTTTCGCTATAATTTTTTTTTCTGTGACATTTATGAAGGAACCCCTTGGAGGATATTTAGTAGACGGGTCAAGGTATGTAGGTTTCAAATTTCACCTCTTGAGGCCTTATACTTTCAGAGATATATTCTGTGTAAGATAGGGTTCTGAAATCATCCTTAATTTAGTCATCACGGTATTTTCGCTATAGAATTTTTTCTGTAATGTTTCAGAACCTAAAACCCAAAGCATATTCATAGAAATTATCAAGGTAATTGTGATAAAAAATTTAGCTTATGGGTCATATTAATTTTGTATATACACCCTATGTAAGATAAGGTATCTAACTAGTCATATTAACTAGTCTCAAAAAGGTCTTCCGGGTGCAACAATGAAATCTTCTTCAGTGAGTGTCCAAATTAAGTGAGATTAATTGCATTGGATAGTGGACAGACTTTAGTATTTTTGGTACAATTTTCATAATCAAATATCAGATATTGTGCTCTTGGCACGCTTTACAAGTACGCTCTCCTGGAAAGGACAAAAATCAACAAGGTGTGAGGAAGTGACCATAACTTCCACTTGGAACATCCAATTTTGATCAGACTTGTGGCATTGCAGAGAAGATATATCAAAGAACTGCACACAAAAAAAATCAGACCCTGAAGGACAGAAGTTTTGGAGATACAACAAAATAAAGATCGTATAGCAGAACCACCTCGAAATCAAGGTTTAAAAGTGATACTTGGCCAACATGCCACCAAAAAAGGGAACTTCTACACCAAATAAGCCTTCGGATGGTCCTACTTGGACTCTTGATGAAGGTGAAGAAACACGCAGGGACGTAAAAGATTTACAAAAGAAGACAGTAACAAAAGATGAACTACAAGGGATGATGGATTCAACTGAAGCTAAGTTGGAGGCAATAATGGATACTAAGATAGATGGTTTAAAAAGGGAGATCATGGAAGGATTGAAAAATTTCCTAATAGAGAGGCCACCTGATAGTGAAAATGTATCCCATGAAATTCATGATGAGGACACAAGGAAGATGAATCAAGATTGGGGAAACTCCAACTTTGTGTTGAAGACCAACCACTTTCCTAAGATCGATACGAGGATGTTTGATGGCAAGGATCCAATCACATGGATACTTCAGATGGAGCAGTTATTTGATCTACATGATGTGCCACATACACAAAAGGTACGAATTGTTTCTTTATATTTAGAACCCAATCAATCTGTGTGGTATCGATGGCTTTGTTCTCGCAAATCACTTGTCACTTGGACAATTTTCACGGAAGAAATGATAGCACACTATGAGGATACAAGGAGCAACACCTTCTTTAGCCAATTGATAAATCTCAAGCCAAAGGGTTCAGTTGCAGAGAAAATTGAGAACTTCCAAAGATATAAAGGTAACAGATATTCAATATGGGCACCTAATTGATGTATTCATAGGAACTTTAAACGATAACATTCAACATGAGGTTCACCTTTGGGAACCCAAATAATTGGAGAATGCATTCAGGGTGGCGAGAAATGTTGAAAGTAAAAATATGGCTACGGATACTAGAAGGACCACTCCTAACATCTATCGAGAGAATAATGTTCCTTCTTCTAAAACACCTCAACCTACAAGGTTGACACCTCAACAATTGGATGAAATAAAAACAAAAGGTTTATGATTTAATTGTGATAGCGAGTATAGTAAGGGACATAAGTGTGGTTAGAAGAAATTATTCGACATAGATTGTGAAGAGGAAGAAGAACAAGAAAAAGAACAAGAACCATCTCAAGATAAAAACATAGAAGAGTTTTCTTTTGAAGAGTCGACTGCCACGATATCATGTAATGCATTGTCTGGAATTAGCACTCCTCAAACCCTCAAGATCAAAGGATATATCAAAAACAAAAAAGGTAATAGTCCTAATTGATTATGGTAGTACTCATAATTTTGTTCATTATAAATTAGCGAAAGCTCTCAATTGCTTTATATATCCAGCGCCAGAGTTTCAAGTAATGATTGCAGGTGGAGGAACTATCAATTGATCAGGAAATTGCAATAAGATCAATCTTACTATGGGGGAATATGTAATGAATAGTCCAATGATTACTATACCCATGGATGGTGCGGATGTCGTACTAGGAGTCCAATGGTTACAATCATTGGGAACAATGGCTTTTAATTTTCAAGAACTTTTCATGAAATTTTCATTGGAAGGAAAATAAATTGAGTTAAGGGGTATCACAGGGAAACCCAGTAAGGTGATAAGCTCTAATGGCATGACAAAATTATTGAAAAATGGACATCATTGGTAATTGTACAACTATGCTCACTAAATGTTCAAACATCTAAGCCATTTATTCCCCTAGATCTCCAAGGGATCATTGATAAGCATTCCAAAGTATTTGAAGATATTCCCAAAGGTCTTCCACCCACTCAAAATCATGATCATGATATTCACCTAATTCCTGGGAGTGTTCCTCCTAACATCGGGCCTTACAGATACCCTTATGCCCAGAAGAGTGAAATTGAGCGTATGGTTGAAGAAATGTTAGAGGTTGTCATTATTAGACCTAGCCAAAGTTCTTACTCTGCACTGGTGGTAATGGTACTCAAGAAAGAGG
>ML785752.1:0-19197 GCA_009831015.1 Picea engelmannii
ATATGGAAGCACCAACTCCCATAATATCTTCTAGCACCAACTAGAACTTAGAGGACTACAATCCTCCCTAGCACCACCCTACCACCTTGATTGAATCTTACAAAAGCTTAATTACTTGATTTGTCTTTGATCTGATATGTTGCAGCTCAGAGTCTCCTCTACCTTCTTCAGGTTCTATGCGCTTATCCACTTCTGCATCTTTCTGTGTTTTATGCTCTATGTTGCTTCTACATGGTATGTGGCATGCCTCTGTTATTCACTTAGGATCCTACACAGAACCTGATGGGTGTTATATATGCACTAAAAACACTCTAAAAATCGTCAATTAAATTGTCAACCCAGGGTAAGTAAACTTAGAGTTGTAGCAAAATATATTCCAAAGGTAGAAGGATTGGTAGGAGTATATTCTAACTAAGGAAGGTAGCTATATAAGGATAATCTACTCAAGAAAAGCTATATAATGAGAAAACTCTACTAAGAAAAATGAAACTAGATAACCTAAGTATTTTTGGGCCAAGGATCGATGGATAGTTCCTAAGAAAGCAAGTAAAACCCTATGTAAAGCAAACTAGTTCAACAATAAGCAAAAGAAAACTACTAATCATAGTAAGAAAATGACAAAAGAAAACTTCTTTAACTTGCCAACCTACATTCAATAAGAAACTACCCTATGAAAGAAAATAAATAAACAAGTAAGCAAAGACACCTATCGAACCTATTAAATAAAATAGACAAGCAAGAAAAGACCCCTAACTAACCTACTAAAGAAAAAGACAAGTAAGAAAAGGAAACTAATTACTACAAGTAAAACTTCTCACTGAACATCTATATATACTAAGAGGCAAGTGAAATAAATGCCTACTGCAAAACTATTTATAGTGCGTGAAAGGAAATCTAAATGCTCAGTGCAATGCATGAAAGGAAATCTATTCTATTGAAAGAAAGAAAGATTAACAACTAATTCTTAATCTATGATAAGAAAACTACTATCTAATCTATCAAAGCAAAGTCTATCTATCCTACAACAGAAATAAAACTATTTTCTAAGTCATGAAAGCAAGAAACTATCTTTAACCTATGACAATTCAAATATAGTGTTGGTGGTCCTGTGAAGACAAAAACAATACTAAATACCCTACATGTTCATTTATTAACCATCAACAACATAACGAGATCATCATTATAATTCTATTCTACATAAGAAAAATTCATACTTAAACTCATTCATTAACTAAGAACTACAATTGCAATCTAGTTATAGGCAAGAAATTACATAACATAAACTAAACTAGCTCTATCTTAACAATTCAAAATGTAATAAGGAAAATGCTTAAAACATAAATTAAAGCATGACAAAGTAAACTAATGAATAAATTGATCAACAACTAATTATGAAAAATCTAATTAACAATTGAATAGGAAATAAAAACTCAAACTAAAGCTATCCATCCACTAAAGCCTTGGTTAAAGAAAACATAAACTAAAACAATGTTCTACTCTGTTTTAATTCTTATTTTAAATCAAATTTCAAAAGCATGAATAGAACAAAATCTAGTATCTACTTGCACATGGGGTTAGTAGATGAATTTGCAAATTCATCTCTATTCTATGAGATTAATGCATTCCAACACACTCCATCATTCTAACCTGTAAAAGGGAATCAAAACATTTTAAACTACAATAGCAAACTAATTAATAAAATGATAACGCATGTACAGGAAATAAAGAGACAAATAAATCATAAAATACATGAACAACACACAAAGAGTTACCAGACTGCTAGTGCCCCCCCAAGAAAGTCGTGGTCACTTTCTCAAAGCACACCATGAACTCGACAGGTCGAATTCACCATAAAAACCCAAAAACAGAGTTATGGCATAATCTGAGAATGTAAAAACTCAAAATAGAGAAAAAACGAATTTGTCTCTAATACATTGGATCTTCTACTTGGTTAACAATCTTCTGATCATCCTAGTGGTATTTATAATGTTTACATGCCAAGTGGTCGACCACAGGAGGTTCGAACCACTTCTAAAATTGGTAAATTTAATTAATGGTGTCATAACTGCTCAAACAGAGCGATCCAATAATCGCCCTCTTTGAACAACTGAAACAGAGTTGTCTGGAGTTTAGTAGCTAGAGGGGACAATTATGAACAAAAACCACATGTACGATTTTCCCATCACTGGCCACCAATACCATAATCGCCAAGTCACCCTACGTTTTTGTGTAGGAAGAGTTATTGGACGGAGTGTCAAATCGAGTGTCGGAATGAGTGTCGGATCAAGTGTCAGAACTAGAAACCTAGTGCATTTTTTCCCTTTAATACCAGCAAAATGTGAATTAGCTCTTGGAAATCATAAAACATGATGAATTACACTTGATACAATCATTAAACATGAATTACACATACCTTGTGCTGATCATACCATTTTATCATGAAATTCCTCAAAAATCTCCTTTAAAATATGAAAAACACATATGTACATGCAACAAAAGTGTATAATAACCATCATAAAAGTGATCGTATCTCAGGCCCAATATTACCCCCACACCTAATATTTTGCAGGTTCTAGTGCAAATAAAAAGAAATTTTCCTTTATGATTAACTTGCGAAGGAGGGAGTGGATTAGCTTTAGAAGCTTCTCCCTCTTGCTCGGGGGATTTTGACTTAGGATTTTTGTGGTGTTTTAATTGCATCCAGAGACTATTATTGGTGGTAGTAATATTATCAAACTAACATTGTAGATAATTCATCTTGGTTTGTAGGACAACGTTATCATGGCGTAAATGACAACTCAATGTTTCATGCTCCCTAAGTTTGAATTGGAGGTTTTGGAGATTTTGGAGGCTGCTGATGACATGTGAGGAAGCCTTGAGATGTATATTATACCCTTGATCCTTTAAACCATGCAAAAAAACAATTTTTCCTCTGCAAAATTAGTTCCAAAAGTGACTCTCCATAAGCGCAACAATTCTGGCCTAGCGAACTTGTGAAAAATAGGTATCAAAGTGACCCTTGTAACTACAAGAAAGTAAAACCTATGTAAAAACTGAGAGAGGTTTTTATTTTTGAATATGTCATTGACAAAAGACTCTCTTGGTTTTCAAAAATTTACTTTCATTTGTTAGGAAAACATGCCAAGAAAACATTACTAAAATACGAAAAACAAAGTGTTTTATTTCTTGAAAAACCAAGCCTCTAAGAGAATTGAATATATCCACAACCATAACCTATATTTAGAAACTGAGAGTAGTTATTGTTTTTTAATATGTTCTTGATAAAAACCTCTCTTGGGTTTCAAAAATTCACTTTTCTTTGTTAGGAAAACACAAAACAAAAATATGACTTAAACAGGGAAAAAACAGAGTGTTTTATTTTCTAAAAGCATAGGCCTATAAGATGATAGTGTATATCCCAAAACATCAAGTATATTAAAAAACTAAGAGAGGTTATTGTGTTTTGGTATGTTATGAACACAAAAATCCTACAGGTTTCAAAATTACTTTCTCATTGGCTCATAATCCCAACTTGAAGTTGGTTACTCAAAACTTGTAGAAGCGCAACATGCTCTTAGCAGAAGCACAGTGTGATCTTTGAGAGGGATTTTGGAGGCCTTCCCAGAGGACTTTTGAGCTGAGATTTGTATGGTTCGAAGCTTTATAATGTCTGATACACAATAGAACCATAAATCACTGCAAATTCCTTCTCCAACCCTCTTAAAAATTGACTTGATGTCAAACTATCCAAATGTGTAGAAAACCCTCCTATAGAGAATGTATTTTGGGAATTTGTCTCAAATAATAATACCTGTGCATAAACTGAGGTAGGTTTTTGTTTATTGGTCTATTATTGACAAAAACCTCTTTCACTTTTGTGAAATGCATCCTCCTTAATTCAAAAACCAATTTTGAAGTAAATCTTTCACAAAGACAATCATTTGAAAATTGATGACAAGGGATGATGACATGACCATGATGAAAATTTATGACTTTGGATGAGTCGAGGGAGTAGTAAGGATAGTTAGGCACACCAATGACCATTTTACAACCAATATATATATAATTGTATTTGAGAGTTTTATTTTGAAAATATAACAATTTGACCTAATAACCCTATCAATCACATGAAAGAGAAAATTTGACCACGGGTGACTGACAGACTAACAAATACTAACAAAGGGCTTGGTTTGTACTGGAAGGCATGGTGAATCCAAAGAATTTTTATTTCCTTTCATCCATCTTTCATGATTCAAACAATTGTTCCTCTTTTCATAAGCTTGTAATACAGATGGCAGTAAATATTTAACAGTTGTTATCGCTCTATATTTGTCACAAAGAGTAGTTAAGTATAAGTATTCTTCTATAGAATAAACATAAAAACACATAGGAGATTATAACACACACAATGATGTCATCAATATATAATTTAGCATGCCAATACAAACAACTGCTGATATAATATCCCAAGACTTTGTAAAAAGATAGTATGACAGAATTTTGACAGAAATCCTACTTCCTCTTCTCATAGCTTTGCTATACAAATGGACAGTGCTTTGCATTTTTAGCTCAGGAAAATCCCCCCTAGACCAAAGATATGGCATGTCCTCATGCCATGAATTAGCAATAGGATTCTTGGTCTTCTTGCCCGATGAGGCTGCAGGGGTATCAACAAGTTTCTTGGAATTTTGGTTTGGTAAAGGAATAGCTTCAAAATGAGGGTTTGGGTGGAGTAATAGTCCCTAGATAAAGATTCTTCTTGATAGTATTGATTGTAAGATGAGGGTTTGCAAATTGGTAAATGAACTCATCCCACGCTTTCTCCTATTTTTCCAACTCGTCTAAGACAAGTAGTTTGATAAGGTCATGGTAAAATAGGTTGTTATGGGGATTGGTTACATCCTTCCTAACTTGGGAAGACATCTTCTCAAGAATATTTAAGAAGTAAAAGGGAATGCTACAATGGCTTATCGAACCGAAAGTGAGATAATAATCGAGATTGACATGCTTTAAAGATGGAATATCTACCTTCACATCTAATCAATCTGGTGATGACTATGAGAGGGTTGATTAGCTCCTATTTTATCCACTCCTTGGAGTATCCCTTAGCTCCTGAGATGTTCTGAAATTCAGTTTTGAAAACCCTGTTATATCTTGCTCTTGGCAACTGGTGGTGGTTAAATCAACGATCTCCAACTCTTGGGATCTTTGTGGCTGAGGCAATTGATTCCTAAGAAGCCATGAACATAGTGAATATGATTTGAGGTAGGATAAGAGTGTTCCATTGTTGTTTATTTTTCCACCATGATCACTCAATCCTCTTGCATAGAACATGTAATTTCAAACCTACAATGAACAACCTGTAACAAAAATGTAATGTCAAACCTACAATGAACAACCTGTAACAAAAATAAACCAACAGAGTGGTATGTTAAGGACATATACAACAATTTATAGCACACAAGAGTTTATGACCTCAAGATAAAATGACTATTGATGTGATAACCTATATCATGAAAATAATACAAAAAATTTACAAAGATTTACTTCTTTAGGCAATGATCATTTGTCAAATCATGAACCCCTCCCCCACACCTAAGTATTGTGACACCTCACAATCAAAAGTATAGGAAACTGGTCAGTATCCCACAATAGCCAAAGATTTATAGTATGTCAAGTGTAAAGATAAAATTTCAGAGACAGGTCTAACGAGATGGTTAGAAGATGGCCCCCACCTATAGGATAAGAGATCCTATATATAGATAAGAAGTGATAGGTAAGAAAATTTCAAAATAGTCTCAGAGTTAGTTCCCAATGGCAAGTTTATGGATTTCATTAACCTTAGCTTAACCATACATACTTTATGTTAGTTTTGTCTACAAGTAATGTCATACATCAGGACAAATTTAAATTTATTATTTATTTTTGGAAGATTACCATCCTCGCTAGGTAGAATCCCCCACTTCCAACAAGCTTGTTCAGTACTTCAGCTAGTTTACCTAGTCATACCACAAGCCAGTACCCACTGCCAAAAGACCCGTTCAATATCTCGATGGGTTAGCCTCTTAAACCCTCAGAGACTATCCCTCCATCCTTTAATATTTTAGTATAAGATTGCTTATGCAAGAATATGGGGGAACAACTTTCAAAACAACTTTTTCTTTCTCTTTTTTTCAATTGGGATGGTATTTATGTTAGAGGATGACTTTCTATTATATTAGTTAGTGATTGTCCCGATGTAAGGGGTACTTAAGCAGACGTGGCCTATCAAAATATATGATATAATCAAGTTGTTTAGTGTGTAGTGGATGGTACCATTGAGAAAGAACAAAAGGCCTATCAACTTACTTTCTTCTTTCGTAAATTATTGTGATGTTTCCATGACTAACCGCTAATCAGACCTCCTAGTTACTCTTTGAGAAAGACACTTGACTCACTTACTCAGGTTTCTTGGAAAAATTGTACAAGAGACCTCTAGGTTTGATAGTCATGGTATCAGTTCCTTATACAATGGTGAAGAGTTTCAAGAGAAACTGCTATTTAAGATTCCTTGAGAAAAAGAATATGAAATTCTTTGCAAAAATATGGCTAATTACAGCAAGTCATTATTTGCTTAACAAACAACAAGGTTCAAGTATAGCAATGTTTTGAAGAAAAAATCTTCTTTTATATCTCCTTGAAACTGTCTACTCCTAGTGAAATAAATACCTATAGAGATCTCTAAAACTGTCTAAAAAAACCACACTCTAAAATATCATAAACTAATGAGATCAACGAGATCAATTCATAGGAACATGTATCTCATAGTTCTTAAAAAAAATGTAAAATGAGGCTGCATTAGACTCTAAGCTAAACTAACAATATGTATCTTTTGTTTACTATCCTACCCTACCTAAAAAGAAAGGCAAAATATTTATTCAAGTGTAAGAGCTCTTCCAATGTAACCATGTGCGGAGCAAGATAAGAAACACACTCATATCCATATATGAAATATTTATCGCAGTGATTACCTAGATTTGAAGAACCAACCAACCTACTTGTTTTGGCATCATAAGGTGTTGAAGAAGAGAATATGATTTTGGCCTCATGACCTCTTGAAACAAAATTTCAATGTAATCTTGATGTTTATCAATAGTAATTTCTATGCTCTCCTTCATCATGATATGCAGATCCTCTTCTTTTGGATGATTGATTTCTGAAGTATATGAAGGATCTGTAGATATGGATGTTGAGAAATCCTCAATCTCAGGTCTTAATGATTACTCTCTACTAGTTGTAGTCCATAATTTCTCAGTTTCCCTCGCATTTTGGAAAGGAAAATCACTTTGTAGCTGATAGGACCTTGATTCATCTAATATTTCTGCAGAGGTATTCAAGCTCTTCGCTATTGTAAAGATGTGTTCTTCTTGGGAAGAAGAGATCCTAGCTATTGCTAGGATTTGAGAAAGTTCCCTCAGGCTAAAATTTTTTTCTGAGTTCATCTTGCCATTTGATAAAACTTGGTTCACAAAAATATGATGTCCACAAAGTTAGGATCTCCTGATGGTGGTGAGAAAACAAAGGTTGTATTGTTTGGTTCTACAGAAGGATCGATTGGTCTTGCCTCCTATCCCACTATTACTGATGCTTCAATTTCTTATTCTATACTGCTCCCTGTTTTAGCTTCTTTTAGAGACTGCTTTAGCTCTTTCGGTTGAGCTAGTTCCTCTGTGGATTTTATAAGCGGAACGTTCCTTCCCCCAAAGAAATCAGAAGGAAATTGTCTGAAAGGTCTGATTTAGATTTAATGTATCTACCTTGTGGGTCTCTAGGCCTATTCATGAAAGAAATAAAAAACAAAAGAAAAAGCTACGATTTGGTTTCTAAGTCTATTCATGATAGAAAAAGAAAAAAAAAGAGAAAAAAAAAAACTACCATTGGGTTTGGGGGAACATGCTATATCAGATGCATAGAATCTTATCTCTCATCTTAAAGTTCCCCTGGTACCAAGCTAATGCTAAGGTCTAAGGATGATCTGTTTCTTAACTACTTCTTACCTTGAGACAACTCCCTGACAACGACACCAAAAATGATGGGTGTTATATATGCACTAAAAACACACTAAAAACCCTCAATTAAATTGTCAACTTGGGGTAAGTAAACTTAGAGTTGTAGAAAATTATATGCCAAAGGTATAAGGATTGGTAGGAGTATATTCTAACTAAAGAAGGTAGCTATCTAGGGCTAATATACTCAAGCAAAGATATCTAATGAGAAAACCCTACTAAGCAAAATGAAACTAGGTAACCTAAGTACTTTTGGGCCAAGGATCGATGGAGAGTTCCTAAGAAAGCAAGTAAAACCCTATGTAAAGAAAACTAGTTCAACAATAAGAAAAAACAAACTACTAAGCATAATAAGCAAATGACAAAAACAGATTTCTTTAACTTGCCAACCTACATTCAATGAGAAACTACCCTATAAAAGAAAATAAATAAACAATTAAGAGAAGACACCTATCTAACCTACTAAAGAAAATAGACAAGCAAGCAAAGACCCCTAACTAACCTACTAAAGAAAAAGACAAGCAAAGCCAGCTAACTAACCTACTAAAGCAAAAGACATGTAAGCAAAGACAACTAACTACTGCAAGTAAAACTTCTCATTGAACATCTATCTAGCCTAAGAGGCAAATGAACTAAATGCTTAATGAAAAACTATTTCTAATGCGTGAAAGTAAATCTAAATGCTCAATGCAATGCATGGAAGGAAATCCATTCTATTGAAAGAAAAAAAGATTAACAATTAATTCTTAATCTATGATAAGCAAACTACTATCTAATCTATCAAAAAAAAGTCTATCTATCCTAGAACAAAAATAAAACTATTTTATAAGTTATGAAAGGAAGAAACTATCTTTAACTTATGGCAATTTAAATGTAATGTTGGTGGTTGTGTGAAGACAAAAACAATATTAAATACCCTACATGTTCATTTATTAACCATCAACAACATAACGAGATCATCATTATACTTCTATTCTACATAAGAAAAATTCATACTTAAACTTATTCATTAACTAAGAAATACAATTGCAATCTAATTCAAGGCAATAAATTACATAACATAAACTAAACTAGCTGTATCTTAAAAATTCAAAATGTAATAAGGGAAATCCTTAAAACATAAATTAAAGCATGACAAAGTAAACTAATGAATAAATTAATCAACAACTAATTAAGAAAAATCCAATTAACAATTGAATAGGAAATAAAAACGGAAACTAAACCTATCCATCCACCAAAGCCTTCGTTAAAGAAAACATAAACAAAAACTATGTTCTGCTCTGTTTTAATTCTTATTTTAAATCAAATTTCAAAAGCATGAATAAAATATAATCTAATATCTACTTGCACACGAGGTTAGTAGGTGAATTTGCAAATTTGTCTCCAATATATGAGATTAATGCATTCTAGCACACTCTGTCATTCTAACCTACAAAAGGGAATCAAAACAATTTAAACTAAAACAACAAACTAATTAATAAACTCATAATGCATGTACAGGAAATAAAGAGACAAATAAATCATAAAATGCATTAACAACACACAGAGAGTTACCAGAGTGTTGGTGCCCCCCCCAGCAAGTCGTGGTCACTCTATAAAAGCACACCAAGAACTCAACAGGTCGAATTCACCATAAAAACTAAAAAACATAGTTTTGGCATAATCTGACAATGTAAAAACTCAAAACAGAGAAAAAACGAATTTGTCTCTAATGCATTGGCTCTTATACTTGGTTAACAATATTTTGATCATCCTAGTGGTATTTATAATGTTTACATGCCAAGTGTTCAACCACAGGAGGTTCGAACCACTTCTAAAATTGGTAAATTTCATTAATGGTGCCCCAACTGCCGAAACATAGCAAGCCAATAATCACCCTCTTTGAACAACTGAAACTGTGTTGTCTGAAATTCAGTAGTTGTAGGGGACAATTATGATCAAAACCCACGTGTCCAATTTTCCCATTATTGGCTGCCAATACCATAATTGCCAAGTCACCCTACGTTTTTGTGCATGAAGAGGTGTTGGACGGAGTGCTAGATTGAGTGACGGAATGAGTGTCAGATCAAGTGCCGAACTAGAAACATAGTTTGTTTTTTCCCTGTAACACCAGAAAAACTTGAATTAGCTCTTGGAAATCATAAAACATGATGAATTACACTTGATACAATTATTAAACATAAATAACACTTACCTTGTGCTGATCATACCATTTTATCATGAAATTCTTTAAAACACTCCTTTAAAATATGAAAAACACATATGTACATGTGGTAAAAGTGTATAATAACCGTCATAAAAGTGATCATATCTTGGGCCCAACACAACCTCCTTCTACCCGCGTGAACAAATACAAAAAAACAGTTCCTCTCTTCTTTGTTCTACATTTCTATCATGCCAAGACCTCTACCACATAATCCACGCAACTCTACACCTTCTCTCATAGTTATCAATAGTATGTTCATCATCAGTGGTTGTTATCCTGAGATTCTTGGCTTCTTTGCCAGTTTGACCCTTCCTCTTCTCTATTACAGTTATAGTTCATCTGAAAGTTACAGGAGAGAACCTTCGTGCACTCATCCCTTTGGCTCTTTTTCCCTTCCTTAGAAAACTACACAGTAGGCGCTAGCTTTTTTGGATAAGCTCCTTCCTTTCACATGACCATGAACTATGATTAGATGCCTATCCAAAAGGCGCTTCATGAGTTCATGTTTCGTATATTTTATTGCGCTTTAGCTTGATTTTCTCAACTCTCGATCTCCGAAGAGAAACTTAGCAACACTCACTCCTTCCCTTATTCTCTGCTAACGTGACCTCTGGCTTTGACCACACTCCAGTAAAATAAGTGTTTCACAACTTCATGTTTCATGATATCGCGAATTATATTTCCTCCATTCTTTGAAGTTTGATCTCTCGAACTCCAAAATTCATCATGCCAGATCAAAGGCCCACGACTTTCCTCGATCGACGATCCAGATCTCTTCTTCATACTTCAAGATTTTGTGGCTCACAATGTCAGAGGTTAGAAGAACTCCTTTCTTCGATTCTTGAACTTGCACTTATATTAGATCAATGGTCCAGATTGCACTTATATTAGATCAATGGTCCAGATCTCTCTGTGATCCAATGATCGAGATTTCCTCTTCATGTTTCACAACTACAAGATTTGAGATGTCGAAAGTTGGTTCACGTTTGTTCTTTTGATTCCCAATTTCTTGATATTTTCTCATGCCAGATCGACGGTCCACAATCCTCCATGATCCAACGGTCCATATCAAATCCCGAATTCACACTTCATGACTTCTTCTCTCACATATTTTCGCCTAGCCTCCTTGCAAATCTTCCAAATTCCGAATCCTCAAACTTCACACGCTTCAGATCGATGGTCCACAACCTCCTATGATCCAACGGCCTAGATTTCCTCTCGTGTGTGTGCAAAGCACTAAGGCTCGTGCACCTTGGTTTGATCGGATGGTTGTTGGTCTTCTAAATCAATGATCTAAGGACCACTGTCACTCTTCCTCTTGAGTGTTCGACTTCCTCTCACATAGAATATTTTCTAAGTATTCAAAGGATTTGACCTTTGTTCCTCCTCTGAGTCTGTCTCTTGGATCTCGTCTGCACTTCTGAAAAGAGTTGTCCCTTTTGAGATTTCTCTCCAATGTAATGGTAAATCCACTATCTCTTCTGAGATTTTGACTTCATTGAGATTCTCAAAGGGTTTCGATCATTTGGACCTCAAGGGCCTTTCTACTCCTCTTGGAAGTCATTTGTTCGTCTTCCTGAGCTTGTAGACAATAATTCTCGATGCTATCATCGTAATTTCTTATTTACCATTATTGTTTCCAATATGCCATCGTCATTGTTGTTCTTGGCATTAATGACAAGCACACTCTTCTTGTAAACAAGCCAACTACCATAGTTCAGCCCAATCCACATTTCCATCTATACATTTATGTTGGTCCATTAACCTTTCTATTGTGCTACCTGGAAAAGATGAAATGCCAATAGTACAAAAAGGTTTGAAATTGATTTTAGGGATTCTTCTTTTGAATAATTTTCTACCAATTTGAACTAATTAAGGTACCCTTATTAATTGTTGAAGAGACCTTACAATAATCCAGAATTACACCCCTTGAATGCTAATGTATATTTATGAGTTTTACAATTATAATATGTTGTAGCTATCATTCAAGGTAAAACTTAACTGCTATAGGTGTCAAAAAATTCCTTATTGTTGTAGATAACTACCAACTAGATCTAGGATTTTCTCAAATTAAAAATATATATGTTGCCTTGTGTGACTTTTAAATGTTGGTAGCTTTATTACTACAAAAATGTCATGAGTTAGTGTCATGCTTGAAAAAAATAGCAATTGGTAGCACCAATTCTTCATTCATAGACGATATGTCATAGCCTACCCAAAGGATTTTGAATAAATTATTTTGAAACCCCAAGTAGCTCACAACCCCCTAATACCTACAATATGTTGACTCTATTTTTGACAATTTTAAACATAAATGAATGTGATAGGATATTGGTCAACAAGGTGAAGTCCCCATTAATTTCATTCACTAGGAGTATCTCATAGATGCATCATGTGGATGAAGATCTTGATTGAGGAAAAAGAGAGGGATTTTCCTCTCTACTAAGCAAAAACATGCATTTTTAGGACAAACAAAATTTTTATTTACTCATAAAAAATGTGCATGCATTTTGGAGATGTTATATTTTTCTTTATTAATACAAACCACACACTCATTTTTTATTAAAAATATTCTTAAAATGCACTAGCCCTTAAATGAATAACATTTTTTTAAAAACTAGTTTTCAATATGAATTTAATAATGGTGATCTATTATTTCAAAATTATATAAAAAATAAAACATTGATTCAAATTAATTACAAAATAATTGTTTTTGTTTGTGATGAAAATCCATATTATTAATTTCACTTATAAATGACAGTGTATAAAAAATAAAACATTGACTCAAATTAGTTACAAAATAATTGTTTGTGTTTGTGATGAAAATCCATATTAATAATTTCACTTGTAAATGGAATTGTGACAAAGAAAAATAATATAATTTTTTTAAAAAACTAATGAAATTGTTTATACACATAATGAAAATAAAACAATTGACTATATTTATCATGAAAATCGATGAATTAATTTTAGTTATTACACATGATATGAAAATAAAACAATTGTCTATATTTATCATGAAAAACCACACCATTTTCCATATCCCACAGGAAGCAATGACAAACATTTTCTAGAAAATACGTTCTATGAACAATGAAATATTTGATTTATGTGACCTTTATATCTGATCTAGGTTGAAAGGAAAAAATGTATGTATTAAAATACAATCTTTCGTCTATTTGACATGTACGAAGCTATCTCCATATATTTTCACTTAAATTATAAACATGTTTAACAATAACCTCACTAACTTTATCCTATGTGTTACACACCAAACCTCTCATTCCTTGAAAATCAAACCTTAAACTCCCAAAAGGAATGTTCACTTTTCTTTTAAAATCTTCCCAAAAGCATGGTGGCATCCTTGCAATTTATCTGAACTCCGAGTAGTTTGAACCCAATTGAGACTTCTCAATATCCTATATAATAACACCATAGGGTATGCATGTACCTAGAGGCACTCGTGACCCACAAGAGAAAGGGACGTTGTTCTTATTAGGCACATCCTCTAACGACAACGACCGGAAAATGGATGTCTTTTTTTGGACATTTAAATGGATATCTTGAAAAAGGAGAATGTTTTCAAGAAACAATAATCCATACAATTCAATGAGAGCCAGTGGTGGTACACAACAAACCATGTAATAAAGTTGCTAGCCTGCAAATATATCTTCATGTTAGTCACTTCTCAAGAACTTAAAACTACCCAATGATGACATTATGGCTTGAGGGCCAGGGAAAGGACCTTGGTTTCTTCTCTTTACTAGATTCAAAACAATATATATTAATCCATAAACAATATATATTTCTCTTTGGAGTCTTTCGAGCATTTTTTTCAACCAATTTTGCTTGAAATTCAGTTAAGAATTGTTGGAATTGCATATGTGAGTTGTTGAGTATGTACAATATTAGTGTTCTTGTTTCGAGGCATTGAATCCTTTTATGCATTAAAAATGAAATTAAAGTAACAAAAAATTGTGACTTTGCCAATAATTTTATAGCTGGATTTCAGTGATGGTTGCTCGAAAAGTCCAAAATGTAGAATGTTTAGACTACACCTATAGTAAATGCCAACACCAACCAATTATTATATAAGGGGTCATATGTTTTAGCAGGCTTGGAAATATTTAATAGGAATGAAGTATAAAATATAAAAAATAATCTATGATTTTTAAGTTTTTTATTTTCTTATTCTTTTATGTTTATCTAAAAAAAATCTTTTCAAAGAAAAGGATTTTCGTTCACAGAAAATGAGGGGAGACTTTACTTTTAATATGATTATGTTTTAAAATTTTGATATTAAAAAATCCAAAAGCCAAATATTAGCCACAAGTTTTCCCTAGTATCAACCCAAATAAATAAGAAAACATAAAAATATGCATTCTAAAGAGGAAGTTTAATTAACATAACACTCAAAGTGTCATTGGAGTGCATCTTGTTAGTGTTGAACTATAAATCTACCTCAAGTACGACCTTTTAGTTAGGACCTATTACAAAGTTCAGATAAGTGACCTCACCTTGGCTATCTCAAGAATGTGACCTTATAGCTAGTGGTATTTTTTAGTATATTGTCAACTATATGGGAAAATTATCGTACAATAAGGGGTTGGCCTAGAGGTTAAGACAATTGGTTTTGTTCCTAGAGATTATTACTAATACAAACACATAATTGTGATTGATGAATGTTGATAGGAAATTTAGATTTTCTATACAAAGACGTACATAATGTCATTTAATTTAACATCTATTAAATTTGTTTACACATAATAATAACCCTAACCCTAATAAAATTTAACCTTAATAATATAACCCTAACCCTATACAATGCGGTGAGCGGTGAGTTATTGGTGTATAAGAGAAGGTTCAACAGGATCAAATCCTCGATGCTTAGGTATATAGAAGGGAGCCACAACAATGCTTAAAGAATCTACATGTAGTACTAAACGAAGGGAAAGAAAATCAAAGCAATATATATCTATCAAGGGTATGGGAATAAACCATTATTACAACTGATAATTGATGGAAAGAATAGGTTGGAATCTTATCACTTAAAACACAATAGCTGTATCAATATCCGCAGCCAGGTTGACCAGATTAACTAATTGGAGGATAAAAATTGTGCAAAGTTGTATAATAGAAATATCTAAAGGTGGGGGTGCACGTACAAAAATCTATGAAACAAGACGTATCCAACCTACGTATCCAAACTTATAAGGAAAAAATTGACAACTAAAAAATAAATGAGCTTCCTTACTAAGTCCAAAGATGTGTCTGGTTATGACTGCAATAAATATCATATTTTGAGGATTTTCATAGAGTTTTAAATCTGAAAATCACAACACTTCGAATTGAATCTCAGTCGTACAATATTTATCCCTTACGGGAATTTAAATTTATTAGAATTCAAATTTATTATTGGGAATTTTTATAATTAGTTCAAGAAGATGTATCTGGTTATGACTGCAATAAATATCATATTTTGAGGATTTTCATAGAGTTTTAAATCTGAAAATCACAACACTTCGAATTCGAATTGAATCTCAGTCCTACAATATTTATCCTTTAAGGGAATTTAAATTTATTAGAATTCAAATTTATTATTGAGAATTTTTATAATTAGTTCAAGAAATGGTATAGAAGACAAATTGACATTAATCAACAAAGGATGATAAAACTATTACAATCACAATTTGATGTCCATAGGTAATTTATATTTTCTATACAGGATGTCCATAATGCCATTTAATTTAGCATACATTTAAATTTGTTTATACTTAATACAAACCTTAACCTTAATATAACCCTAACCCTCATAAAATATAACCATAATAATATAACATTGAACCTATACAGTCAAATGAGGTACTAGTGTATAAGACAAGGTTCAACTATATCGAATCCTTATCGCTTAGGCATATAGAAGGAATCCAAAACAATGATGGTGTCTAAATTTCATTGATGTGTTTGCTTATTTAGTTGAATTTTTTTGAATCAATTGACATTTGAAATTTCACACTTCACTGATTTTCAACTCCATCATCCACATAATTAAAGAAACTACAATCATATAGGTTAATTTTTAGATTCTGAGCTTATTGTTTCTTGTTCTTTTCCTAGCAGATCTGGACCATTTAAGGGAATATTTGATGTGTTTATTAACAACAGATTTTCATGATTTCCAAGGCAGACTAAATTATATAATTGTAAATCTGCATTTGCTGCCAAGATTGATTTCACACTGATTTTAATATAACAGCAATTAATTTTCATAGTTTGGAAGAGTATATTATTTCCCAAATCTATATTATATCTGCGGATTGCGTAGGGATTCCACCTTGATGTTAGCACACACTAACCCTAAGTGTAGAGAGACTATACAAAGCTACAATGTGTTTTCTATAGCTGACTATGGAACTCTTCAAGTTTCAAGCGTTAACATACAATTGTAACAGTCCAGAACCACTTGCAGCGTGTCCTTATATATGTATAAATATGTATGTAATCGGGGTATAGTGTTGGAGTGTTTGATAAGAGATGAATATATGTTAGTAGATAGTATTGCGCCCTTTAGAGCATTCTGAAGAAGGCATATGCCTAATGTATTCAACTGCTATTGTTCTCCCTCTCATTTATGTTATATGTGATGGAATGGATGCTTAACCATATTTATGTATTCTTTATTGTTAATGGTTTATGTTATGTTCTGATTTCCAAACCCTGATTAGGACAATGCGAACCATGGGTTACTAGCATTCATTCCAAAATTTGTGACGGTAGGGAGTCACCCCTTATAAACAGCTGCCACATAAACCAAAAGTATATTTGTTAAGTTGTAAAATTATTAAAGTTTGTTTGTGAAAGAAATACAGTGACAATTGATTGATCTAAAGGTTGCAATGCCTCGGCAAGGAGAGTCCCCAATAATCTATATGAATCTTACTCTATTCTGAACCAACTAGGGATAACCTTGATTGAAACAAGCCGAAGGATGGATTACTAGAGTTCACTCCAAATCTGTAACGGTCACCCTTATAAATCGCTGCCACATAAAGTTCTGATATTAAAGTTTCTTCGTTGAAGAAATACAGTGGCAGATGATTCATCTTTGATCTAAAGGTTGCAATGCCTGGGCAAATCTATATGAATCTTACTCTATTCTGAACCAACTAAGGATAAAATACTGGTCAATATGCTATTACATGAAGAGTTACATCTGTTAGATGTTTTCTTAATACAAACTAAATGTCTGTTTGTTATTTGCAGGACTTAGAACATTCTTGTTTTCAACCTGCATTATATTGAAGCGGAATTTAATCGAATTAATACCTGGATCCATTTGTTTTTCGAACCCTCTGTTCCTCTGCAGCGAGCCCTCTTGCACATAAACCTCTTTTGGAACCCTCTCCACAGAACCCTCTTTTGGAACCCTCTACACAGAACGGAAATCAAGTTTCTCTCTCTTACCCTGCTACCATACACACTTTCAGATCGATGAGGATGGGTATTCTGAAGGTTCTTTTATGGGCAGAGAGAGGACCGGTTTCCCCAAGACCGTTATTATCCACATGTCCATCAGAGTAGGAGATTCGACACCATTCCGTTACCAAGAGCTCTGGAAACTGTAACGTTCGTATCCGTCTCTTCATATGGGTCATTTAAACACTAATTCAAGAAATTAGTCTTACATTCTCCCACTTTGCACATATGATAACTTAATATTAGAGTTTAACAGAGTAGACATTAGCTGCGCCATAAGTCATATTCATCTTGGTTTTCAGTTTGGTCATCATAATACTATAATTAAACAACCTAGTAATGTGAGTCGTGACGGTTCCATGTCAATAAGACAACATAGTCCCTTTCATGTACCACAACATCAGTAACTTGCTTAAAATTAGTCTGTAAACAAGGAGTGATTTCATAAGGTCCAACAATAATGTCCCTTGTGAGAGACTATTCCTGTCCTTATACATTTATTCTCATACATGTACATACACATTTAGAACAGGATTTATCAAACATAAACACTTTTATTAAGATCTCAAAGTGTCAAATAAGACAAACATTATTATGTGATCCATTTCATAAAAGTAGCAATTGTTATGTGCTACGTTCAATTCCCATTCTGTTAGCATGTTCCTTAAATGCCTTTGGTGGCAATCCTTTCGTCAATGGATCTGCAACCATAAGCAGTGTGCTTATGTGTTCAATTGACATTCGTTGTTTCTGAACTTCTTCTTTTACGACAAAGCAATAGAGTCGACAACCCCAAGTCCTGAGATAAAATTTCGCAAACATAATCCGTGAACCGTGGCCTCAAAGCATGCCACAAATTTAGCTTCCATAGTGGATGAAGCAGTGATAGTTTTCTTCGCACTTTTCCATGATATTGCTCCTCCAACTAATAGGAACAAATAACCAAAAGTAGACTTTCGACTGTCAACACATCCGGCAAAATCAGAGTCTGAGTAGGCAATCACCTCTAGATTATCAGACTTCCTAAATGTGAGCATGTAATCCTTCATTCCCTGCAAGTATCTCATCACTTTCTTTGTAGCTTTCTAGTGTTCCAATCCAGGATTGACTTGGTATCTTCTGAACATACCTACTGCAAAACTGATGTCTGGCCTAGTGCAAGTCTGTGCATACATTAGACTTCCTACTATAGAAGCATAAGGAATTCTTTCCATCTGTTTCCGTTCCCATTCATTCTGCGGACATTACATAAGGCTGAATTTATCCCCTTTCTGAGTAGGGGCATCACTAGCTGAACATTTATCCATTCTGAATCTCTCTAGAACTTTTTCGATATAAGCCTTCTGAGACAATCCTAACAATCTACGTGATCGATCCTGGAATATTTCAATTCCTATCACGTAAGATGCCTCACCCATATCTTTCATTTCAAAATTCATAGAGAGAAACCTTTTGGTTTCGTGTAATAAA